>JAIPRL010006259.1:0-28231 GCA_025469235.1 Pemphigus obesinymphae
ACGAGTAATGTAACTTTTGCTCATAGATGGCGAAAGTTTTGCTAGATTTTTTACGCCCGCCATTAAGAAACATTTTGGTTCCGCTAATATATCTTTCGATACCAGTCCATAGTATCTTAGTCCGTGGACGGCATCAATATAATGTTATATAGGTAGGTACCTACGACTATTATATCGCTTTACACCTATTAATTTCGTTCGTCATAATCACAGACAATAAATAATGGATAGGCCATGTTGCCTTATCACACGTTCCCGATAACCGACCCAAGGTGCATGTTTTTTTTTTTTTATTCCATGAACAAATTTTTACTTCTACGATAATACATAATTTCATAGATAATACAAATTACCACATGATGATAAAAGGACATTAGAGCAACCCTTTATCATTTTGTTGTTATCGCCCATAAATTTAGTTGGCGATTCCCCTTTCCAGTGAAAACCTGTATTTAAATTTGTTTTCTGCCAAAATGATGTACAAACATTTTTAATGTTTTGGTTTATAATTTGAAACGTGTTAACAAATTACGACGATATGTATATACTATACCTATTTGAATTTTGAATAAATTATCACAATGTTTTTTTGACTTTGCTATAACAAAAACAAAACCAAGTTAAAGATAACGGTTTTGAAAATATATTAAAAATATTTATTACTCATTCAATGCAAGTTTTACTAGGTTTAATTGATTCATACAATAATTTTTAATAAACTCTTAAAAGAATTAGTATTGTCCATCGTTATTTCGATAAATTATTAATTATAAATCATTAATTGTGGCAATAAACAAACACTATTATTGCGCGGAGTATATTATTTAAAATATATTTGTGTATCATATTGAGAGAAAACAAATTTAAGTACAGGTTTTCCCTTGAAATTAAAAAATTTCCAGTTAAATTTATGGGTGATAAGTGATAACAACAAAAAAATATGGTTGCTCTAACGTTGTGCGTATAGACATATCCATTGAAAATGGGTTCATACTTCATCGTGTCGTGTTTTGTTGAATAAAATAGTATGTTCTAATTGGTTGAACCGTGTGTATATTATGGTATATCAAATGATTTTACGTATTTTTTATCATGCTACCAGAGTTACCAAATGTTACCGCATAGTTGAATAAATTCAATTTTTTGGCCGTGTGATGGTTACTGATTTTGATAATATATCGCTAGACACTGATACCTACCACAGTAAAAATAATGATATGAAAGATGATTGTCTCATTATATACTTTTCCATTGAAATTAATATAGGTTCATTATACATTTTTGGAACATTACATACATGTATCTAGACATAATATATAGTAATAGTTTAATATGTGTGTATTTATTTATTTTGTTATTTATGTTTATCTTCTTTCTTTGTTATTAGAATATTCTTCAAATAAATACATCGCACACGGTACAATTTTCCGCTATGCGTTTTATAAAAATTATTATATTCTTGTAGTTGATATTCGTAGTGAAATTGTAGTAAAAAAAAACAAATAGTAACGAATTGTAGTCAATATTTTGTTGAAAACATGAAATTTAAATTTAATATTATTTATGTTTTGATAAGGATAGTTATACCCATGGTTGGAATACACTAGGTTATTGCAAATACCCTCTGTTGTTATCACAAAAATAAAATAGCAGCGTGAGGGCGTAAAGTTTCTTATCATTACCATAGAATGGCTATCAATTATATATAAAATCAATTTAAATAAATGTAATATACGGTTTCAATGAACAAAATATTCGGTTTATTTGTTAAATATATGATTAATAGTTATTTTATAATTATTATTAGTAATTTATACTTTATATTAAGTACGTAATACATTAAATTTATCGTCCGCAAATTCTGATATTTTATCTCAGCCAATCAAAACATCGCCCCTTACGCTGCCATTTTAATTTCTTTAAGTGATTATATGACTATAGAGTGGGGGTACAACTGCAATAACCTAGTATATTTCAACCACGGTTATACCGGCGCACGGGGGGTATACTCGGTAATTATTGTGATAACTACATTTCGGCGGTACACCAAAAAGAACGACACGATGAAGCGTGAACCCGACCGGTAACCGTATAATATATAGTAACCGTTGTGGTATATAAGGCACCTTTATGATATATCCGCTCTCTCGGATCAAAACGTATACATATATAGAGGAACGGGGCCTATCCGTTCTTTATTATCTACGGTCGTAATAATGTTTAATATTCGGAAATCACGACGATAACCGTGATGACGGATTACCCGCCTTCTCGTTCGGGTCACGATCGAGCCAACCCCCTATACGCGGAGAGCCCGTTTGTGCAGTTGACTCTATTCGTCGGGCCCGCTTTTTGTCTTCGGTCTGTTTTTCGAGAGTGATGAAGGGGGTGGGGGAACGTCGTACTCGGCTCTTAAATACGCGTGGCTAGTCGGGGAAAATAACGGAAGGGCTCGGTGCACCCCCTCATCGCGTCTGGGGTCATCCGAATCCAAATCGGTTGCCCCCGGACGACGACCGTGAAAAAATCGAAGAATAATAAAAAAAAAACGAGTAAAAAAAGAATAAAAAAAACGCGACCGATTCCCCCGTGGCGCGACGAAACCAGTTTTTAAAAACGGTATACATATATACATACATTATACCAATGTTATTACTGGGATTTAATGAAAACGTTATATTATAGGCACTCGAACGGGTTGTCGAAATATTTTATAAAAAAAAAAAAAAAAAAAAAAACAACACCCCGCGTGAACGCGATCGTACAAATTATTATTATTATTATTATTATTATTGTTATTATTTATGTCGGGGAAAAAAAAACACATTTGTGCTACGCCGCGTATGTTTGCGCTTTTTCCCCCCGACGTGAATTTACCGTAAATTAAACCACACGTATATTAATTTTTAGAAACGAGTAAACATAATATATTATATTATATCGCACCGCAGCGCATAATATGCGTGTTATATTAATTATATGTTTGTACGGCCACTCGTTAACGTACATAATAATATAATATATTGTATAATTTATGTACCGATTCGTCCGATTTATGATATATACGCGCGACGACGATTGTCCGCGGCACGGACGAAATACGGTCTTTTTGTAAATTTATTTGTAAATATTTGAAAAATAAATGAAATCGGTCGAAAGAACCGTTTTTTAGTCACCACACCATAAAGAAGTCTCGCGTCTGACGTTTTTTTTTTATCCGCTGTGAAATAATTGCCAATTTATATACGTATATATATATATATATTACTTCGTTCTACATAGAGTAAATAAATACGAACTTTTTCACGGAATACACGTCGGTTAATAAAAATGAAAACAGTGGAATAGGATTACTCAAAACTGAAAACGGTTAATAATAATATTATACATTCATTGCATTTTGTTTCGCGTACATAATAATATTAATAAGGTAACGAATAAGTATCTACCTATACTATTCCAAAAACTATTATTGCGTAATTTTGACGAATAGTACCTGAACAACATCGTGTTTTGATGAAATTATATTTTGTTTTTCATCGCAAATTTATTGTAGGTTAAGTACGTACGCTAAAATTACCTAAACAAGATCACCGATGAACAAAAATTCAATTTTTTTTCAAACATAATAATTGAAGAGTACGATCATTTATTTTTAAATACAAATTTTCAACTGTAACTGTATTTTTTAAAAAGTCAAATTTCAACGTATACTAAATAGTAAATAATACAATGAACAATTATCACGTTCGATTATGATCTGTTATTTTGTTTGTATATTTATTATTCTTCCTTTTAGTATGTCGTAACGACGTTTGTCGTTTGTTGCAGTTATTATCTACCCATTTTCAAATGTTATCAGGATTTGCATTGCTTTGTGGGGGGGGGGGATACTGTGTCTCAAGCTTTGGCTTCTACCAGAGGGTTGGATGTCGTGGGAGTTGTGAGGTGTGTAGGGATTTAGAAGTTTAGAGGACGGTTTCTTTTGTAACCGTCGAAGAGCCCGGGCGGGTTGATATGATGGAAATGTGTGGGAAGGGGATGAGGTTAATATGGAATTTTTGAGTTTGAAGCAGGTGGAGTTGATGTATTCAAAGATGAACGGGATGTTGGTGGATTTCCTAATTGTGTGGTTACTAACGTAGAGAGAAACGTTTGTAATTTTGCGAAGGGTATTGTTTTGGACAGCTTCGATGTGGGACCAGTTGGAATTTGATATATTAGAGGCCCAGGCGGAGCAGGCATAAGTTAAGATAGGGCACATGTAGTATTTGAAGATGTAAAGTTTAGTTCGAATGGAAAGAAAACTTTTGTTATTAATAATGGGGAAGAGTAAGTGACCAAGAGCTTTGGCTTTATTGATGACATGCTAAGTGTGTGCTGAGAAATTTAGATTTCTGTCGAGGAGAACTCCTATAGGTATCTAATCGAGTGGGACTAGTTTATTGCAGTATTGTGGGTTTTGAGTTTTGGGGTGTTTTTTGCACTTTTGTTAATGAACAAGATGGCCGACGTTTCAGAGGGGTTGATAGAGATCCTCCACTGTTTGAATCCGGGTAGGATTAAGTTAATTTGATTCTGGAAATTAGAAGTGGCTGCAGAGTTGGAGAAGCTGGTGAAATAAAGAAAAATGTGTCGTTGGCGAAGAGTGCGATCTTTGCTTTGGGGAGGAGAGGGAGATCGTTGACGTATATAGGGAACAACTGAGAGGAGAGGCAGGAGCCTTATGGAACCCCCGCTTTTATGTTCCTACTGGAGGAGAATTTGTTGTCAACCTTGATAGAAAATTTCCTGTTTAGGAGGAAGGATTTGAGGATGTTCACTAGTTGGGTGGGGACTCCTAGAGAAATGAGTTTGAAGATGAGGCCGGGATGCTAGACTTCATCGAATGCCTTTTGAACATTGAGGAGGACCGCTGCTGTTTTCTTGCTAAAGTTTTTTGCCGAAATTATGTTGTCAGAGACATTGGCTAGTTAGAGCGTGGTGCTGTGGTAATGTCTGAAACCGAATTGTTCGGGGCGGATTAGGGGGGAAATGAATGTTTGTAGTCTAGTGAGGAGGATATGTTTGAAGACCTTACTAGGAGTGTTAAGAAGGAAAATGGAATAGTGGTTTAAGGGCGTTTTGGGATCTTTGCCCGGTTTGAGAATCATGACTACGGTTTCTTTTTTTTAAGGAATCCGGGAAGTATTCGAGGCGAGTGCAACTGTTAAGAATGCAGCAGATATGGAGAATTAAGGGCTTGTTGAAGTGTTTTGAGCAGAGTTAGAGATGTGGTCGGGACCGGTGGCACTTCATTTATGAAGTTTTCGAATGGTGTTCTGGACTTCACCAGGGAAGAAGAAGATTGTTTTCTGATGGTTAGTGGAGGAGTTGTGGTTGGAGAGGGTGTCGTAGATGAAGCTGTCGTAGAGGAGGGAATAGTTTGAAGCTATGAATTGATCTTAAATGGTATCGGCAAATAGTTCGGCTTTACCAATGAGATCGTAGATTAAAAAGTCATGGTCGGATTTAAGGGTTTGGTGGGAGGAGGTTTTCGGAGGAAGCTTCTGTTGATTCGGTAGAAGGTGGAGCGACCATTTAGGTCGGATTAAAGAAAACCCAGGTGGTAAAACCATTCGTTTTCTTGGTAGGAGGAGAGAAGATTACGAACGAGAAGAGTTTAGGCATTTTAAGATAGGGTATCTCGTGAAGAATATTATGTGGGAAATCTTGTTTGGGTATGGGGGGGGGGTGAAGACAGAGATGCAGTTGGAAATTGTGGTGAAGAGGGGTGTTAGAGAGTTTGGAAATTTCATATTCAATGATAAGAGGAGAGGAGATATTTGGAGGAGGGAAATAGGTGGAGTTTAAGATTTCTTCGAATTTTTCCCAATCTGTGATGTGAGAGGGTTTTTGGGGAAGATGTGAAAAGCGCTGTGGTTGAGATATAATAAGATAAGGGTGTGGTCGGATGAGAGATCGGTAGGAAAATTGGTTGGTTGGAAATTTAGATGCCCGGTTTTGAGAAGGGCGATATCGAGGATGTCGAGGTGGTAGTTTGGATTGTTTGGATAGTGAGTGGAAGTTGGCTACTGAGGTGTCCAGTCTTTGATCGAGGTAGTTTTGAAGAATATATATAGTTTGCTAATAAATATCTTTAAAAATGAAAAACCACCCTCTACAATATACATTTTTCTTTACATTACTATTTGAAAATTAGGAAAAATTTATAAATAGAAAAATATGTATTGTCAAAAAAAAAAATTCTGTCACTCGTTTTTATTCATGCTACGTAATTTATTGTTTACTATTTTCTCCAGATGACGCAAAATATGTTACAAAAATGTTCCGAAAATATAAAAATACATTTGAAGTTAAAAATGTTGATAAATTCAAAATTCAATTTAAATGATAAAAGTATTTTTTACCAAAATAATGGGTATGTACAAACCCCGCCCAACTATAGAGGCTTTTAATTTTTTTTATCTGATAACAAGTTATATAAATTTTTGGTTTTCAATAATTCTTAGATACCCCCTAGAAAAAAATTTGGAAATACATCACTGCAGATAAGTATCCAGAACAGTTTTATTAAGGGGAAGTACACGAAAGATTTAGACACGCAAAACTGTCATGTCGCTCTGTTGTTTACAGTATTTTCCTCATGCATGATTTCTATAGTTTTCCC
Source organism: Pemphigus obesinymphae (assembly GCA_025469235.1). Classification (NCBI taxonomy): domain Eukaryota; kingdom Metazoa; phylum Arthropoda; class Insecta; order Hemiptera; family Aphididae; genus Pemphigus; species Pemphigus obesinymphae. The sequence goes on from JAIPRL010006259.1 coordinate 6,671, forward strand.
CTAGATTTTACGAACTATGTACCTATATTATCATATTTTATCAATCATTTATAAATATAAAATATTGTTAAATAAAAATAAATGGGATATTTCGGAGTAGACATTTTTTAACTGTATCAAACTCGTAAGGGGAGATCCTATCCAGTGTCATGGGGAAGGGTATCTTGAATATCGTGGCAAATAAGCAAAAAAAAAAAAAGGTCATTCTTAAAAATCCAATTTCAAAACGGCAAATAAACATGGACTGGTGATATTTTCAATTTACAACAAAATATTAATATATATATAAGTGACCGAGAAATGTATTCAAAATAAGATGTAATGTACGCGTGTTATTATAGTATAAATTAGAAGGATTTGTCGTTTCTCAAAACCGGCTAGTGTGTACAGTATTTGGGAAGAGGGGCGCTTCACAGCTAAACGACAATACGTTATTTACCTGTCGCCGTCTGTTCATCACACATAAATATTATTACAATAAGTTCGTGTAGTGGTAAACGTATCGAAGGTTTGACCGGATTTATTATTTTCGATTTAGGAAATAATACGAAAATGGAGGCCAAATTTTCGGGCACACGAATTTCATACAGAATTACACGATAGCCGTCATTGTATCGTTAGAGGTATTTTTCAAGGACAAATGGAAGTTTGAACGGTGTACAGTCGAATATGACGATCCGTACGCAGTTTTAGAAATTTCGCGTATACTTTATTTACTTCCCTCTGCTAACACATAATATATAAATAAGCATATATATACTACATATGGTTTATAGCTGGTATAGGAACAATAATATCGTCACACACGGGTAAAGTTTTCTAGAGAAGTTTAATAACAGTATTGTGTTCCGCGAAGTATGTTATTGGCACTTTTGAAAAAAATCGTTTTTTTTTTTTTTTACGAACCAAAGAAATCTGTACGCATATATAAATAAACAGTGTCGTTGTGTATGCATTGTATTATAGTAAAATACAATATCAACGCGCAGAGCGGTCGGTCTCACCGAATTCTTCGCTTTCGCCGTATACGCGCGTGTATACGCGCTCATACGTTCCCCCGTAGGACTCTCGAGGGACGGGCGGGCGGAAAAGCCCGTGGGGATACTCGCGCATGTACGTATAATACGCATTCTTTTGGGGTATATGTATTGCTTTTTTTTTTTTTTTTTTTTTTTGCCGCTTTTTTACTATTTTAACAACACGAGCGCCGGTCTCCTCCAAACGGAATAATAAAAAATGCGAAAATAAAGTAAAGAAAAAAGGGTTGGGTAGTGGGTATAATATGCAGGGGAAAATATATATATACGATGTGTACGAATTACGAATTCGTGACGAAACGCGACGTCGGGAACACTGTACGTACACATTTCTACCGACGTATATGTATGGCGGAAAAAAATAAAAATAAAAAATACATACTTACGATGATGCTACCGCGTACACCGGAGTGAAACGCGGAATCCCTCGCGACGCATGCAAATTCGGTCCGGTACACGACGCCCGCGCGACAGCCGGTCGAACGGGCGCGTCCGTACCAAGTCGAAATTTCAATACATTACAATAATACCGTACACGATTTCTGCACAATCCGCGCCACATGACCCGGGACGTAAAAACTCCCGTCAACCGGCGTCCGTCCGTACGTATACGAAATACATAAATAATACACATCGTAGTAATATTATAATAGTTAATTATAATATTATTGTTATTATATATAACGCCAATGGAAAATTATCGTTTTACCGGTATAAATATCCGTTAGTAGCATCAAAAGGTTCCCGGAATTTATTTATAGAAAAAACACCGAGTGTTGATTGAGTTGATTGTTTACAATTCGTCCAAGACCACAAAGTAGACATTTTCCTCCTAAACGAAACCCACCTTTCAAACGGTCGAGCTTTCAAGCTCCCTAACTTCCATTCTTACTACACCAATAAACCACGCGTAATAGGTCAATCTCCCTCAGCTGGCACAGCTATTTTCGTCAACAGACGACAACAATCCACCACCACGTCATAATCCCAACTACTTCGGTTACCAATACTTCCATTCACATTCGACTAGGAAACTCAGAAATGAGACTCGTAGCCGTCTATAAAAGTCCCAAAACCCCCCTACTAACTTCAGACCTCGATGCTCTTCTCTCCACAGACATCGATACAATCATAGCGGGTGATCTAAACTCCAAAAACACTTCTTGGAACAGTCTCTCGATAAACCCCTCAGGTCGCATCCTTTAAAACTACCTTGACCAAAGACTAGACACTTCTGTCACCGCTCCAACTTCTCCCACCCACTACCCGAACAACCCGAACCATCGCCCCGACATCCTCGACATCGCCTTACTCAAAACCAGGCCTCTAAATTTCCAAAAAAACAAATATCCTGCCGATCTCTCTTCTGACCACTCCCCCATCTTGCTAGAACTCTTCCACAACGCATCCCACATCGCCCCCCCCCCAAAACCCTCTCACATCATCAATCGGGAAAAATTCGAAGATATTCTAAATTCCACCCATCTCTCTCCCCCAAACACCTCTTCTACCCTACTCATCGATTCTGAAATTTCTAAACTCACCTCCACAATTTCCGACTGCACCTCCGTCTTCACCCCCCAAAACCCCAAACAGGATCTTCCACAAAATATCCTCCGCGAAATTTCTCGTAAAAGACGCCTCCGTTCTAAATGGTAAAGAACCCAAGACGCCTCCGTTATAAATGGTAAAGAACCCGAGACCCCATCCTAAAGACCCGTCTTAACGCCCAAACTCTTCTCGTCCGCAATCTTCTCTCCTCCCATCAGGAAAATGGATGGTTTAACCTCCTAGGTTCCCTCAATTCGGACCCCAATGGCCGCTCCACCTTCTACCGGATCAATAGAGGCCTCCTCCGCAAACCCCCCCCCCACCGTAAACCCTCTCAAATCCAACGACGATTCCCTTATCTACGATCCAATTGGTAAGGCCGAACTATTCGCCGATACCATGAAGGATCATTTCACCGCTCCTAATTATTCCCTTCCTTATGACTCCGTCATTCGTAAATCTCTCCACAACCACAACTCCTCCACCACCCAACCGAAAAACATCTTCTTCTCCCCCGGTGAAGTCCAAGACACCATTCGCGATCTCCAAAAGCGTAGCGCCCCCAGCCCCAACCTTATCTCAAATTCCGCCCTCAAACGCCTCAACAAGCCCTTCATCCTTCATAACTGCCGCATCCTCAACGGTTGCGCCCGACTCGAATACTTCCCGGTTTCCTGGAAAATCGCCACCGTCGTCATGATCCCTATTCCGGGCAAAGACCTCAAATCTCCCTCTAACCACCGCCCGATCTCCCTTCTCAACACCATCAGCAAGGCCTTTGAACGCCTCCTCCTCTCCAGACTTCAAACATATTCCACTCCCCTCATCCGCCCCGAACAGTTCGGCTTTAGGAACTACCACAGTACCACCCTCCAACTAGTAAACCTTTCGTCCTAGACGAAATAATTTCGGCCAAAAATCTAAGTAGGAAAACCGCAGCTGTTCTCCTCGTCGTCCAAAAGGCCTTCGACAAGGTCTGACATCCCGGCCTCAACTTCAAGCTAATTTCCATAGGTATCCCCACCCAACTAGTTAACATTATCAAATCATTTCTCTAGAACAGAAAATTTTCCGTCAAAGTCGACAACAATTTCTCCTCTCACAGGAACATCTTCGCGGGAGTTTCGCAAGGCTCCTGCCTCTCCCCCCATCTGTTTTCACTGTACGTAAATGACCCCTCCGTCCACCCCAAAGCTAAAGTCGCACTCTTCGCCGACGACACCCTTCTCTACGCCATCAGCCAAGATCAATCCGCGGCAGCTTCTCACCTCCAAAAACAAATCAACCTCATCCAACTCTGGTTTAAACAGTGGAGAATCTCAATTGATCTCTCTAAAACATCAGCCATCTTCTTCTCTAACAAAAGCATCCTAAACACTCCTAAACCCAAAATTCTCAACACCCCGGTTAGCTGGTCCTACTCGATTAGATACCTGGGAGTTATCATCGACAGGAATCTAAATTTCTCAGCCCACACCAAGTCCGTCGTAAATAAAACTAAAGCAGCAGGCCACCTCATCTTTCCCATGTTAAACAGAAAAAACTCACTTTCCATCAAAACCAAACTCTACATTTTCAAAGCCTGGATGCACCCCATTCTAACATACACCTCCCCCGCATGGCCTTCCAATATTTCAAACACCAACTGGTCCCGCATAAAAGTCGTCCAAAATAATACTCTCCACCAAATCACCGACCTCCCATTCTACGTTAGCAATCACACCATCAGAAAATCTACCAACATCCCGTCCATTCTCGAATTCACAAATACCACCTCCACCAAACTCAAACAGTCGATCACTTCGTCCCCCTTTCCACACATCAAGTCCATCTCAACCCGCCCCGGCCTACTCAACGGCCACAAAAGGAACCGTCCTCTCAACTTCTAACACCATAAAATTAACCCCCCCCCCCACTTCACAACTCCTTATACATCCGACCCTATGGTAGAAGCATAAGCTTGAGACAGAGTACCCCCCCCCCCCCCACAAAGCAAGTCAGTTGATTGAGGCACGATTTATCGTTCCCGAAAGCATACATATCCGTACCTGGTCCGTGCCGCCCTTGCCATTTTCCTACTAGCGTCGTTTTGACCAGAGCGGACGGGAAAACTATGTTTAAAAGTTTTAAAAACAGTGAGTTAGCTATTATAGCTCTTGCATTAGAAGAAAAAGACGAGAAATGGAGAAGTCAACATGCAAGAAAGAATAAAATGTAGACACACAGTGCATGGACGTCAAGAACCATTGAAGGGCGTTTTTTCACGTTGTTATCCATCTAATTGATGATGAAACAAAGTTTTATGAGTATTTTAGAATGGCTAAATTAACATTTTATGATCTTCTAATGGAGCTAGAAGAGAGATTGAAGAAATAAGGCACTTTTTTGAGGCCATCAATAATATAAAAACAACGTTTAGCTGTATTTTTAAGGTAAGTTTTATATATATATATATATTATATATATTATTATTATTATATATATATATATATATATATTTGTTTGTATTTATTTTAAAACAGATTTTTTTTTACTTGAACAGGAGTACATAGTTTGCTTAAAATTGTTTTTTACTTAGTATCATTTTGATTAAAAAGTTAGTTATACTCAAACCTTTGAAGGTCAAAAATCCTACTGCCAAAGTCGTGTACTTGTGTATTCATACTTGCATCTACAACTGAATGAGGTGATGACTATGGTGTTGAGGTTGTTGAGTCAAACTGTGATGATGATGCTATTGAATATGGGTCAAGTATATGGTTTGAGTAGTATAAGATTAAGTGACTTAAGTGTAGGAGCAATGATAGTGTGTCGCGTTCTAAAATGTGTGGTAAAAGAAACTCAAGAAAGTCTTCATACTTATATTTTCGGTTATTGATAGTAGCCTGTCCAGATGCTGTCTTTCTTTTTTCTAGAGTTCTATGGAGCTGATCTCGAACAGAAGACTACTTTTTTTTTGCATTCTTCTATTCCACCTAAAACATTAAGCAATAGTTATTTTATTTTAAAATAACTCGATAAAAATTTATTTATATAAAAATTTTTTTTTTCAGGTTTCTTGCTACTGGAGATACTTTCAAGTCTATTTATTTTAACTACAGATTACGAAAGTCAAGAGTTGCTGCTATTGTTCATGATATTGGCAGAAAAATTGTAGATGTTTTTTTAATGAAAATGATGCCAGTACCAAACCAGGAAAAATGAAACGCTATATCTACTGATTTCTGGGCTAGGTGGCAGTTTCCAAACTGTATTGGAGCTTTAGATGGCAAGCACGTTATAATACAAACTCCAAAATTATCTGGATCTCTCTATTGGAACTACAGAAAAACGTATTCAACTGTGCTTCTTGCTCTAGTTGATCCTTGTTACAACTTTATTATAGTAGATGTTGGTTCTTACGGGAAAAATTCTGTTGAAGGTATTTTTTTTTAATTCGAACTTTGAAAAAGCATTACAAAATGGCAAACTCAATGTACTGTAAAAAAAAAACTCACTCAAACTAATACTGAACTTCCAATGGTTATTATAGCTGATGAAGTATTTCCACTCAAAACTTATATGATGAGACCCTATCCTGGAAAAGACCTGACAAATGAAAAAAGAATACATAACTACCGTTTGAGTAGGCTAGGAGGGTATCTGAAAATTGTTTTGGAATTTCGCAACAAAAATTTCGGATATTCACGAGAAGGCTTCAGGGGAATCCTGAAAACATAACAATCTTGGTGTTGACCTCGTGTGTTTTATACAACTTTATCAGGAAAAGTGAAGGTTGCCGTGTTATTCAATATACAAGCAGAATTAAGAAAGTGTCAAAAATTCAGAAATATTATCGAATCTACATCAGTTACCCCACCAACGTGGAAGATCTGCTGATGATGCATTTGCTGTTCGAGAACAATTTAAAAATTTTCTTAATTCCCTAGAAGGTAGTGTAGACTGGCAAGAACAGATATCACTATAGCAATTTAATTTGTATTTAATTTTGAATTTGTCTTAAAATGCATTTAAAAAAATATAATTTGTTTCTTATATAAATAGTGAATTAAACAATTTTTCTTATTACTTAAACAATAATCAGTTCATGTCATATATAGCACAATGCACAACGTCTATAGTCGCGGGCAAAATGAGCGCTGCCCGTCATGCGCCAAATGGCAGTTTATCAATATTGGTTATCCTAACGGCCAGCCGTTCAGTGAATTTTGTGTGCCCGTGAATACGACATGTAACGGTAGCGCTACAGTATAACGTTGAGAACCAATGGCTACTATGTTGGGCATGAACCCAAGTGCCACGCGACTATAGTTTTATAAAAATATGTGTCCTGTACTGCAAGGTAAAAATATTATGTAGACTTACCTTTAACTGCTAATGTAGTTGAGATATTATTCCATACTCTATCTTTATACTCAGAATTTCTATATTTTTCGATGGTTTGAGTCTGTAAAGGACTGGAAACTTTCGAACTTCTTCGATTAACCTTTCTACATCAACCATACTTGCTTCGTAAATGCTTGAAACTAGAAACTATAGGTACTGACTACCGAATGCTGCACAGTCAACGTCAATTAATTATTAAAATAATTTAATCACGCTCGGTCCTGTCTCGGTGCGGCGACGGTGATGTCTGAACTATTGTTATTTATATCATTGCACAATTCATTCACCGAGTGACACGCGGATCGGGTACGGTGCGATCATGTGTGTCCCGATCTTTAATCGTTAAAATTACATTAGTCTCATATGAGCCGTAATCGTGTCCATACGAAATTGAGTTTACGCATTTTTTCATCATTTTTTGAAGTTGACGGCCGGCCACTCTGAACTTCGTCATCAAGTGACCCTTGACCATTCTTGAACCGTTTAAACCAATCATAAACGGTGGTTTTCTTTAATGCTTCACCACCATAAACTATTATCGAACATTCAAGCGTTTCTGCAGCAGTTTTTCCAAGTTTAAAACAAAATTTAATGTTGGCGCGTTGTTCAAATTGTGACATTTTGAAAAAATGCGTAAACTCAGTTTCATATGAACACGATTACGGCTCATATGAGACTAATTGTAGTTTTAACAATTAAACCTACAAATAGCTAGTAATGTCTACTTTTAATTCTAATAATCAGATATTTGATAAGAAAAATTGTTATTTTTCTATAAAGAAATTCCTGGAAATTTTTGATTGTAGGTACTACGTATTCCCGAATATAGACCAAATTATGGAAATAATGAAGGAAATTATGATGACATAAAGATGAATGGACAGCTACGATATACAATAGACCAATACGAGTAAATAACTGACTTGCTTTGTGGAGGGGTACTCTGTCTCAAGCCTGAGCTTCTTCCAGAGGGTCGGATGTTTTAGGGAGTTGAGACGTGATGAGGGGGTGAATTTATGATGTATGAAGTTTTAGAATTTAAGAGGACGGTTTCTTTTGCGGCCGTTGAGTAGGCCGGGGCGGGTCGAGATTGATTTTTTGTGTGGGAAGTGGGACGAAGAGATCGAGAGTTGGAGTTTAGTGGAGGAGGCATTGATGAATTCGCAAATGGACGGGATGTTTGTGGACTTCCTAATGGAGTGATTACTGACGAAGAATGGGAGATCGGTGATCTGGCGGAGAGTTTTATTTTGGACGGCTTCTATGCGGGACCAGTTTGAGTTGGAAATATTAGAAGCCCATGCGGGGGAGGCGTATGTAAGAATGGGGCGCATGTAGGCTTTGAAAATGTAGAGCTTGGTTCTGACGGAGAGAGGGCTTTTCTTGTTGATCATGGGAAAGAGGAGATGGCCTGCAGCTTTTGTTTTATTTACGACGGACTTGGCGTGGGCAGAGAAATTGAGGTTCCTGTCGATGATAACACCCAGGTAAAACACTGTAAATACCTAAATGTTTATAACGGATTATACGAACCCTACCGGGTAGCTACTAAGATCCTACTCAGGACCAGTGGCGTAATTTAGGGGGGGAAGGTGGGCATTTGCCCCTCTCCCTTGTTGGCAGCGGACCGGTGTCGGGCTATTTATCAGCCGCTGACATGATTCGTTCTAATACATAACTTAATTATTATAGGGTATCCCGTATAGTAATTACATGCATGTTCGGCGCACGGCGAATGATTATAAAATAATATATAAAAAATAAATAAATTATATAAAAATAGATCGATAGACGCTATCAATAGTATGGTTAGAACTTGATAAAAGTTTCTATTAAGCTTATAATAGAAACCTATTAATACCTAGTCTATTACTAGTCATTTTACTCATTGATTTCCACAAAATATATCATTACATTGAGAAAACAAATTACAACCCAAGCGCTATAATAGCGGTTTACACTGTGTACTGTGTATACTTCATGTACATACCTATACTATATTTATAGATACCTATTTTCACCACCGACTATATTTTATTTTATATTATGTTCTTTAATGGCGGTTTCCATAAATAATATTAATATAATATATTTTAATTTCCGCGTGTCTATAGTGCCCGGCCCAAAGAAATCCTGATCATCTAGGTAGGCACCATATTTATTTAGTCTCTCACCTAGTTTTTTTGTCAATATTCTCACCGAAAAATTTCACTATTTGTGCCCATGATAATAAATATAAAATTATGTAAGACGGTAATTTTACTGAAATAAAATGTACGCGGGAAGAAGTTGGCGAGAGCGTAACGAGCGGTTTTTTTTTTTTAGTTATTTGTGCGGGTCAAAACTTTTGCTCCTCCCTTTCAAAAACTAAAATGACGCCACTGTATTATTATCGATTCGGTGACGGTGTCACACCGTCTGTCTCATTTTCAGTGTATCACAATGTTTCTGCATATTTTTTTTAGTAATTGGTATTTATTATAACGTATTATGTATATTTACACATTATTTTATTTTACCGATTGTGTTCAATAATATAATGTGACTACTGACCAACTAGTGACCCAATAAACATTTATTAAACCTTTAATTGTAATGTTTAACATTAAATTTGGTTTGATCGAATGTTGCTAAATATTATTATTCAGTCATTATTATTATACAGTTAATCTTATTTCAACAATCTTTGAAGGTTCATACAACATTACATAGCAAGATTCAATACAACACATTAAATCGTACTCCTAACAGTCCTAACCCTCCCTCCTCAATAAAAAAAAAAAAAAACGTAAGCAGCCGTGTATTTTTATTGTATTCCCCCCTCTATTTTATTATTGTACTACCCACCCCTTCCCAGAACATATTTGTTTTCCGCAAATTTTGCAACAAATCTTAATTCTGGCCAGAGGCGTAATTAGTGGGTAGGCCCAGTTCTACTCACTATTCCTCGAAAAATTATTTTTAAATGCTTTAAAATTTCCCTAAAAATATATTATGATAACTTTGTTATAGTTCTTTGTAATAAACACATATTTATTTTAATTGTATGTATTATTTGTACTTAGGCCAGTTTCACAAGCTCAAAGCCGCATTTATGATTCGAAGCGTATGATACGCATGTTTATAGCATATTGTCATATTGTTTTTGACGTTCCTACCTACTAATACAAATTGCATACGTTACATACATTCATAGACATATTAACTTAGGATCGTACATATTAATATAATATATTTAATAATATTCTATTCATATATTATTTTAAAAATACTAGGTTCGCTATAATAACATCAGTGTATCAGTAGTACAGATATGTATATGTACCTGTGATCAGTAGTAATCAACGACAATGGAATAACAGGGAGGCGCATAAAAACCTGATGAAATGAAAAAAAGTTAATATTTATAACATGAATATTATATAAATTTAATAAAAATAATTAATAAATAATATTTTTCGAAAAGCTATAGTTAAAGCTATTAAAATAATTACAAACCATTTATTGTAACTTGTAAGTGAAGTATTGAGAGAGCTGTATTATATAATATATATATATATGGACCAAAGACGATTTTTTATATGACATAATATTATGATCAATTTTAAAACGTATTAAATTTTTTAAATATCTTTTAATCACAAATGTATTAATTACGTCAATATAAAAGTATAATAGTAAAATTCATACTTTGTGAAAACAACAATAAAAATTAAATTCATTTAACACGTGGACATAAATATTCGAGTTTGCGAGGCTAATTTATTATACTACACTATTACACTATTTACTATTGTGATGGGGGTAAATTTTCATCACACAATTGATTAGGTATAATAATTTTTATCACCAAGGCATATCGAAATTGAACTATTATACATTTTAATACGAAGGTTTTAAATACGCGATAATATGCGAATAAAAAGTAAATATAAAATATAAAATTATTATATTCTTTAAATTAATATTGTATATTTGAATAGGTAACGAATTAATCTTACCAAAGATTTACACTTTCTGTGTATCTTCACTTGACTGTAAATGTAAACGAATGAAGTTTTAGAAACTAACGAATTTAAATAATTTAAACACTAGGTATATAGGTATTGTATTTCATTTCGTAAAGACCAGTGACGCAGACAATCCTATAATGGCACATAAAAATGATCTTATTAAAATAAAAATATGGTTATTTTAGTAGATATACAAGTGTGTTTATTGAAAGTACAAAAATGACCTACTTTACTTTTAAAAACAAAAAAAAATTGAATATCAAATTTTTATATTATTTTACAATATTTTATGGTTCGCGTGTAACTAAAAAATAACTAACACCAGCCACTAGGTACTAGCAAAAACACAAAACCCAAAATTTTTTCGGCAGTATACGAATAGGTACTGAGATCTCATGCAGGTCTGCCTATGAAACTCTATCCTGCAGCTGTACAGTCATATGAAAACCTATACCATCCCAAAAATAAAGGGTTTTCTTTGTCATTTGAATATTGATTTACTTTGTTCCCACTATCAGTAAATCAAAATTCAAATAAAATATTGTATAGGTTTTATGTTTTTTTGTAATTTATTCATTGTATACAAAATCAGACTGGCTCCAAAAAGCCCAAACCGCAATTTTTCCAAAAGAATTTCTCCAACCAAATTTTAATGGACTTTAAAATCGGTCATATTAGAGGAGCAACGACCCTCAACTAATTTAAAAACATTTCCAAACAATTATATTATTAGTACATTGTAAATCTGTTACTGTTTAGCGGTAAACACCACTCGATATGCTGCCGTAGTCAGTGCCACAACTATTGGAGGTTCTAGGGATGCAAGGAAATCCTGGGCCCCTCAAATCATAATAATTATCCCAAAGTTAAACGATAAAACTCTAAAGTCTATGATTTATTTTTTTTTTACTTGTTCACGTGTTATTAACATACCCGGAAAATACTCTTTCAAAAACAATTAAAAAGAAAGTATTTTTTCAATGGGCTCTCTAATATTGGATTGCACACCCACAAATATAGACCAAGTTGCAGCACTGGCCATAGTAATATAATATTTTGGTCAATTTTCGGGGGGGGGGGGGGTGCAAGATATTATGGACTTCACCAGCATTATCCCACTTATAGAGTTTTTAGCTAAGTTTTACAAATACATTTAACTCAAAGGTAAACTTTATTTTCTTCCAAATTACACAGGGATTTAACAATAAAATTTATATTAAAAACTCTAAAATAACTATAATTATATTTGGTATGATAAACAAAATCAAAATAATGAAGTTTTTTGGTAATATTACAACTGGTAAACTTAACTGGTTAATTTACAATAAACTTGAATTATTTTAAATGTGTTACCTATTTAAATTTTGTAGAGATCTAGTGTTTTTACAAAAAAAACTACATTTTTATATTGTATCTCGGACATAAATTCATAATATAATATATATATATATTTTTCCTCAAAAGTTCCATAAAATTAAGGCCTTTGCAGGTCTTACCTTGGTTCTATTTAGAAAAACAAAGTTTTATTTTATTTCATTGACACATTTAAATAATTCCTCTATTTCTTTTATTTACATTTTTTTCAGTAGGTACCTACAAACTTACCATATTTATACTATCGATAAATTTTTTTAAAAAAACGAGAATTTATGTTAAGTAAACCTACTTAAAAGTACGAACTACGAACAGTGAGGAACAATTAATAATTAAAATAATAATATAGCGCAAATTAACTGCGTAATAATGAAATAAACTGCTATCTCATATTTTGTTCTAGTCTAACAACATAAAACAGTCGTATAGTCACACATACGTAGGTAGGTATATATTATTATATGCGCATATACACATAAGTGAAATTATGGGGTAGACTAGAGTATAACTAAAGTATACTAGAGGGCTAAGCCTCCCAAAATTAATCATAATCACCCTAAATGGTTTGTATCTAATATAGTTTATATATCCTATACAAAACCGTAACAAGGGTAAAAAATAACAATGATTATTGTTTTATTTTTTAATCATTTCCTCTTTATGAAAGCCCAGAGCCTTGCAAGAACTTCAATCAAAACTTCAAATTTAAAACTGAAATTACACCTACGTGCGTATATGCAAGTATTTTCATTACCTGCCAAGTTTATAATTTTTAATATACACTTGCCATGTTAATTTTGAATGCTTCCAATCCCATGTACGAGTTGTATATTTGTCCATTGCCTATATGTACATATACTACATACTAGCTCTAGAATATTCTATTCTCAAATATAAGTTAAATTTCTACGGCTGGCCAGTTTACTAACAACCAGGCACACCACACAGCCAACTATGTGCGAGCAAACCCAACGTTTCACCCAAACATTGGTCCTTTGACTTGTGTCAACTGTCAAGTTTACCAACAATTATTCAAGTAAAGCCTCCCAGACGACTGGTGTAGTGTTACCAGTGGCCAATGTTGACCATATACATCTGCATTGGCGTGGGACCGGATTAATGAAGTTGCAGTACCTACTGCTATTTCCCGACAAAAGTATTATTGCCTCACATGATTGTTAATTGTGTTGCTCGATGTAAGTACATAATATTTTGTTATTTTCATCTATTTTCCTTAATAATTCATAAATATTAAAATTGGGTAAAAATAAATAAATAAATAAATGTGTAACAAATGATAGTAAATAATAGGTTAATAGATTTTAACAAGTAATAATATTGAAAATATTATATATTAGTATTAACGGACGTCGGACGTAAAAAAGACCAGGGCATGACCGTAATATTATTTGGACGCGGTCCCGTCAGTATTTGTGGACTAGCGGTCCGGGCCAGTCCGATTGTGATTTTATAATGTTTTTATAAACATTTTGATGTATCAACCTACAACCCGTCCGCAGTTCATCTGTGTCCTTGGCGACCGTTACCTACATTTTAAAATTTGTAAGGGTTATTAAAATTGTGGAAACACAGGTTTGTACTTTGTAGTGTGTTGCATAGGTACTTACCAGTTACCATGAAGACTAGAATTCTAGTAGGTACCTAGTATCTACATACTTTTTTTTTGAGATTATCTCTATAGAATACTCCTGCAAAATACTGATTACCCAATAATTAGGAGCATTCCGAACGGGGAAGGGGGTAGAGAGGTTTACCCTTTTGCCAGTCGGTAAATCTCACAAATTTGGTAGAAAAATTGGCAAAATATTACTCTTTTCTCATTTATAAAATCGTCATCGCTGGTTGATGACACTTTTTTATGCTTATTTACCACGTTTTGAGGACTATTTAGAAATTTTGGCAAATCGTTCAGAATGTAGAATCGGCAGTAAATATTTTTCGATAATTCAGTCGTCAAAATTAGAAAAAAGTTTACCTTTTTTTTGCCTAGAGCCTTATTTACCCGTTTTTGAAAGAGTATTTTTGAAAAAAAAATGTCTTCGAAACGCCCCTGCCAATAATATCCATGATCATGTTATATTGATATCTTGTTCACGATAATATAAAAGTCGCTCATTGTTGTTATGTGCTGTGGTATCATATACATTATTCAATTAATATTTTTGAACCCCAGATCTGGTCAAACTAAAACGTTCACACATAGAGCGCAGATTTATAGATTTATTTGTGTAGATATACATATTAATATATAATATATACCTACCTAATATTACGGCTGATATCGGAAATTTTTGGGTATCTATTATCGTACATAGATTAATAGGTAGATAGTACTATGAGGATAAGGATATAGATAATAATAAAAGTATTATAATACTAGTAATATCTTAGTATAAACACAGAATATATATTTATATACTATACCTATTTATTGTATTATTAAATTTCTTTCAAAGGCTGACATATCAAAAGCCGCGATATTATATCGCGATAACGATTCATAAGCAATACATTTTTGTAAAACCTAATTTCACTGGACTATTATATGTTCAAACATAAAATATGTCGGAATTTATATAATGAAATCATTATGGTGGGCAATTATTGCGCTATTTTTTTTTTACAAGTTGACTATAGGAATAATTATAATAATAATAATCTATATACGATCAACTCCACGATAAAATCTACGTCATAGACTGGAAATAATATTATTATAATTATACGCAAACGCAACACGAAATATTATTCCGAATTTTGTCAATGAAATATAATCGACCGCAGTATCTGCAGCACAGCGCACAGTGCACGCCCGTAACAACTAACAAGGTACGTTTTCGCTTACGCGATTGCGAACGCAAACCACTAACGAAAATCGCGTTCGCGTCGTTTGGTTTATCTTAAGCGATTCTGCGTTCGCAAGATTTTCCATAGTTGTACCCTATAGTTTGGAGTGCACACACGTACTGTGCGTTTTAAAAATTATTATTATTATCATTATTAATTATTAAGAGGATGCTATACCCGCATTTTCTGTCTCCGTCCATCTAATTGGCAATATAACAAAATTTTACAACGCAAAATTGAAATTATGGCATTTTGGTTAGATTTAGAGCTTAAACACTTATTATGAAATTTAACGAGAAAAATAATTTCGAGTGGACCTCATGGACTTTTTGTAAAATATTGTCAGAAAAAAAAGTTACGGTATTTTTAGTTTTTGATATTTTTAAATAGCTTTAACTTTTTCGTCAGACGATATTTTACAAAATGCTCAAGAGGTTCACTCGAAAATATTCCTCGCTTTATATTTTGTAATAGGTGTTTATACTCTAAATTTAACCTAAAGGCCAAAATTTCAATTCTGCGTAATGTGATTTTGCTATATTATCTGTTAGATAGACAGAGACAACAAATGCGGGTGTAACATCCTCTTAAGTTATTGGCATTATGGATACATTTAATAAACTGATAATTCATGTTTTGAACGACCGATGTCAACTACATATGTAGGTACTAGCTGTAACTGATTGTTACGACTTTATCGCGCTTCTATATATTATTGTACCTATCATGGAAGCTTCTAGAACTTTCTATCGTTTTCACTTGTTGTGTTTATATAATATTCTAGAACTTTTGAGGGTATATGCACTTTGTGCTGCCTATCCATCACACAAAGATACTCGATTATTTCATAATCACTACAAATTGATCGCGGCGCGAACACGATTTGACTGCTCTTAAGGGGGGGGGCTCAGGGGGCAAATACTAGGTAGGTACCTATTATAACTATACAAGTGAAACATCGTAAAATCGTCTAAATTTAATTCGCGATATCTTCTAAACTCAAATTCTGATTTTACCATCGTTTTCAGCGTCGAAAACTACATAAGGTCAAAAAAAAAAAATATTAAAACTCCGATGTTCCGGTAAAGTAAAAATATCCCGAAAAATGAATGAATTAATTAGTGTTCATTATTCAAAAACTTGGTAACTCGATCAATTTCGGATTCAAAACTATAGTTTAAGCACGGTTTATTTTAACCTTGGCCTATTGGTTCTCTCTCTCTTCTTCAACAGATACAATTAAGAGTTCCTTCTCGTCCCACTCATAACATTGTTTCTTTCTCCATTCCTTTATTTGCTACAGATGATTTGTAACAATAAACCACTAACACGCTGTATGATACAAGCCAATTTAGACACCTCCTTCTCCTATAATATATAATTATTTTATTTTTGTAAACATACTGTTACTTTTTTTTTTCTCTTCTATTATGTATACACATATTTTATAATTTGGACTTTTACCCCGTTTAATTAATATAAATAAATAAATATACAAAAACATTAAAAAACCTCAGCACAGCTGGGTTACAAATTAAAAAACTGCAGCAGTAAAAAGTTTTAACATAGTTATTAATAATACAAATTTTAACTCTTTTATGGCTTAACAATTTCATTTATGAGAGACGTCCGGAAAGTAAAGATACAAACCCCCCTCCACGGCCACAGGGAATGTTTTTTTTTAAAATTGGCACTACCGAATCTTTGGGCGACATGTCACGAACAAGTTAAGACCAAAACTGTTTCAATATGTTACAAACTTACAATCTCTGTCTGTGAGAGGTTTTCACGATGGCCGAGTCATCGCGCGCTCCCGCCACCTCTATCACTGATTATTCAAAGTGTGAAGTGAGAAGTGTGATTCGTTTTCTGGGTCTAGGACATCTCGCCGCCACCACCTCGCCGCCACCGTCTCGCCACCGGACACTTCGCCGCCGGACACTTCGCCGACACAACTAAGCAATTTTGTACTTTAAAAAATTAATACGCATCTGTAGGTAGTCTTTTCTATGATATACCGAGAGAAAATATTTTCAGGAACCTTGTTAGAATGCAGGTAAGGATTCAAAAGGGGGAGGGGACGTGCCCCCTCTAAATTAAAAAAAAACTTAAAATATATTATATAGACATAGTTTTAGACAAATAGGTACCCATAAATACATTCCAGGGTGGGTATGTGCCCCCCATAAAATATTTTTGGATCCGCGTAGTAGTAGTTGATTCGCGCTGAAGATTAATTAAAATTAATATAGGTAGGTATATTTTAATTTATTGTATCCAATTTATTTGGTAATTAATTATTTTTTTGCCTTTTATACATATAAAATACATTAATAATAATTATTCAATTATATTTATTTTATTTATCTCAGGGGGAATTTTCGTTCTACCACACATTTCTACGTGTAAATTTTGTCCTAGATCCTGTTTCTATTTAACAAAATTACACATACATATGTATTCCATTTCATAATAATTTTTCGAGGGGAGGGGATAATTTATATAGCCATATTGTAGACGAACTCCATTTTCTGTAATACGAGGGTCAATTGCTATTTTCCTGTATTATATTAAATCCCGTAAATCAAGAGTAAACACAACGGGAGTATTGAAGGTTAAAACTCCAAAATTCAAGAAAAATAAGAAAATTGTTGTACTGACTTGGAATGTTATTTTAAGATCATGTCGGGTTTATCGAATGATTTTATGTGGTCGGGAAATCCGACCGTCCAAAGTCGCATCAGAGAACAGTACTCAGACGGGTTTTACGATTAATATTTAATGGTTTAATGTGCACTAAAAACTTAAATTTAAAAGTAAAAAGTCGAAACGTAGATTGTAATTTTGCAAAAACTTATTGAAATTGTCTATATAGAACCCCTTAAAATTGTGTTAAACTTTCAAAATTGACCAATCGCTCCAAAATTTGAACGCCCAAAAATCTACTACTATACCTATCGTCCATTAAAATTTCAAGGTCCTAAGTCAATAATTAAGATCGTGACAAACATTTAAAAAGTTAAAAGTCAAAACGTGCATTACTCTCATTACGTATTATACACACTACACTACCACCCTATTATTTGCTGGTATACTTGAATTTGAATACGAGTTTTCTCTATTACAGCAGGTGTGCACACGATTTTTTTTTTTTATCATTTAGTAGGAAATTTCACGGGCTTTAATTTGGTATATGACACCAACCGGGCCACCCCCGAAGGCCGAAACATACCTAAAATTGGCAAGCAAGTGATCGATGTTTGCGCGTTATAACGTGTTTTCGCGTTGTATATGCTACTCTAATTTGAATACAAGTTTTCTCTATTACAGCAGGTGTGCGGACGGTTTTTTACATACCTAAAATTGGCTCGAAGTAAAACATAAGAAAAAACTACTGTATATTATAGTGTTCTGTGATATTATATATTATATAGGTTTTTAGAGGTTTGGTGTAGGCAAATAGTTATACTAGTTCTTATCACTTGCTGAGTCGCTGAGAGCTCTTGGTTACTTCACACCCGTAAAAATGTATGGATATGCAATTAAATGTACAAGATAAATTTTATTACAATATTCAGATCATTACATATTATTTTAATTTTTTAAAACGTATTTAAAAATTTTTAAATAATTAAATTTTCAATAAATTTTAGTTAATTAAAATTGCTTATACAGAACTATTACAAAACGAGCTATTGACGTGGTTTATTGATGAGATCGCAAAATATCAGATGAGGCGTTACATAAGTAGCAATGAAGTTTTTTTGGAGAATACTGAGAATTCCGATTTAAAATAGGCACTTAACAATCTTATATTCTGCCGTCCATCAAACGGCCAACGAGTTTACTTTATTGAAGAAAACAGCCAAGAAGAAAATTTTCATTTTAGAAAATAAAAATATAGATATTTCTTAATTTAGTAGAAGTATTAAATAGGCTTAAAAAGTTCAATTATGTCTAAAATTATAATTTGTATTCAACCAATTTTTTTTCATTTAATAAAGATATTTTGAGAACTATTTGCTATACATTTTAATTTTTAATTATTTATTATTTTATTTCTACTTGTTTACAATAATTTTTCTCTGTCGAACAGTGTTAAACCACAGCATTTGAATACTTCAACGATATTTGTAAGTAATTAAAATATTACACTTGATTTATTTTTGGATTGTTCATTTTATGATTATAATATTATATTATACCTACCTGTATGTGCAGTGTTCGGAACGTTCACTTACAAATTGAATTGGTTCACGTTCACATTCAATCCATAAAAATGAACGAGTTCAAGTCCACGTTTAAATGTATTTAAAAAAAACACGTTCAAATTCACGTTCTATAAAAAATCATCTAATATATATCAAAAATTAGAGATTCATAGAAACTATAGTTTTCATTATATGGAGGGCCCACGGAATTCAACTTTAGAGTACTATATATTTTTAATTGTACTTAAATCTAATAGGGTTTATAGATAATTAGAATTATATTTTAATTTAATTTGAACTTCATGAAAATCGCTCAAATTCCTTAAAAGTATGGATGTTGTTCACGTTCACGTTCTATTTGGCAGAAACGAGTGACGTTCCCATGTCGTTCACAAAATATAAACATGAATGCATGAACGTGCGTTCATGAACGTTTTTCTTTCCAGACACTGCCTATGTGAAGAGGTGGAACTAGGAATTTTACGAATAATTTATTGAATTACTTCCTTCAAACAGTAATAAACAAAAAAAGAAAAGTCATAAACTTTCTGTTTTTGCCGACTGAATCTCCAAAATGCCGACTGAAAGCTTCAAATATCAGTATTTTTTTTGAGGTGGGGCGACTCACTTTCCTCTTCAAAATCCCCCTGTCAAAACGTCTTAAATATGCCAGCATTTATTTGTATTATACTTTTACAATTTTACGTAAACCAAAATATTTACGCTACTCAAAAATGTTAAGCCCAAGGATCAAACCTCCGTCTATCCCCCCTAGTTCCGCTACTGACTATGTGTTATGTCATAATTTAGCATTAGATTCATATTATGATAAAACAATAAATATTTATTACTTTTAAATATAATATATTATAGAAATTCAAAATAATAGCGTACGTAAATGACAGATAATAATTAATTGTGTAATTAGTAATCGTTTTTACATAGCTTTTATTAGGTATAAAATAATAGAAAATAAAGACTATTATAGATTATCATATATACACAAAATAATATAAACTAATTCTACTAATTTGAAATTATTTAATCCTTATTTTATAATATATGATGATATATTTAAAATAGATAATAGGTGCAAATTGTCATTACATTGAAACATTTCAGAAATTACGTGCGTTAGACTGATATATTTAATTAAATTAATAATTTCGTGTTAAAAAGAACCCTACCAAAAATGAATAATAATATGCCTGTAAACATTAAAATAAAATAAGTAATTGGTATTAACTGTAGTTAAAAATTAAACTAGACATTTTATGAAAGTTATTAATTATGTAGTAATAACAAAAATGTTTAAAAATAATTAATTATATTTTAAATGTTTTAATTGTATGATTATACTATACAATATTGTAATATATAAAAATTTAAAAGTGATATAATTTGGTATAGTAAATATGTTTTGCAGCATATGAATGTCCAACTAGTGAATAATTATTTTTAGGTTTAACTATAGTAATATTTATGGATTTTTTTTCTAATTAAAACAATTTAATTTAATTAAACGTTTAATTATTTTCGCGTTATTATTCATAACTTTTAAATTTGAAATTTTGAAATTTTAGTTTTATACATGATACATTGCAAACAATTTTATGTGACACGCATACAGTTTTATACAAAATGTAAATGGTTAGTTCCAATTTAAACGTCATGGGATGATATGAAGGAATAAAATAATAGTTGTAATTTGGGACTTTTTCTTTAGGGTGGAGAAAAAGTAAATATTTTCATTAACTCTTCCCCAAAAAAAAATTCTGAATATGCACAACGTAAATATGTATCTTAGTTCTGTATTATTTCTATAATCATAATTATTGAGCGCTAACTCGTTTATTTATTTATATATTTATATATTTATATATATAAACGCCTTTAAGGCTCAAGTACAGATCAATAATATAAGATAACAATATAAAATTAGGAACATAATATAATAAATACAAATTACATTATGTAAATAACATAGCTAATATATTAAATGAATATAAAATAAAATAACCTACCTATGGAAAAGATAAATACAACATATAAGAGACTTAGCTTATTAAGTTTAATTTACGTGAATAAAATATATCAATATTTCTCAGCTCATTACAATCA
>JAIPRL010006260.1:0-28220 GCA_025469235.1 Pemphigus obesinymphae
ATGAGAGAGAATAGATTAAGATGGCTCGGGCATGTATTAAGGAGGGAAGAGACTGAGGCAGTAAGATTAGTAAGGGAAATGCATGTTGTTGGTAAAAGGGGGAGGGGAAGACCGAAAAAGAGATGGGAGGATGTAATGGCGAATGATATGAGGAAAGTAGGAGTAAGTGAAGAAGATGCGGGAGATAGAGTTAAGTGGAAGTGTAGGACACCAGGGTGGCCGACCCCAAATAGTTGGGAGAGAAGGCGAAGGAGAAGAAGATTAAATTATTGAATTATTTGTACCAACAATACAGCAACATTAGTTACCAAAATCTGCCTTATTATTTTATATTTTAATTTACCCCCTTTTTTTTTATATAGCTGTAAGTACGCATAAAGTGCACGCTAAATATTTTTGGTGTCCGGGCGCGCGTATTATCGCTTTACGCTCCCGGCCCGTACAAATACCATACTCAATTTATTTTTCCTTTCTCTGTACTTCTCTACGATCCGCTTACACAAAATATTGGTTTCATTTTTAATATCCTGATCATAAGCCCAAATTGATTTCTAGTATAAAATATCTCTATTTTTGTCATTTTATCTATTGTCTTTTATCAAATCTTCATATTGTGGTTCATAAGTTGTATTCTTATTTCCACATTTTTGTACATTTCCTTTACCCTTAAATGTTGGTACCACAAAACTCTTCCTCCAATTTTACCTTCAACTAATATCTTAATAAATAACTTTGTCAGTCATTCTATACCAACATTTTTTAATACATTCCATACTTCTACTGATACTCCATCCGGTTCCACCGCTTTCTTATTTTTTATTTTTCTCGCAGCGCTTCATACTTCCTCTCCCCATATTATACCTAAATTCTGGCCCCCTCCACAAGCTAAGATACCTACTTGTAAGTCGTAATTTTTTCTGAATAGATTATTTAAAAAAGAATGTATTAACCCGATATTAACCATAGTAATATTCTAATAACGATTCATATCTTTTTAGACATATAAAAATAATAATAACACTGAACTACTTTTAATTTATAACTAATTAACGTTTAAAGTTATAAGAAAAGGAGTAGCGTTGGAAATAAAGATAGTTAGATAATAGGTAATAATTGTATCGTTCTTTGTAGCTCTTTTAAACTATAAATGCCCTATTATACCTCATTGATATTAGCTTAAACATTAGATATTTATACGAAAATATGTTAAAAAAAAAAATCAAAGGTTGAATATAAAGTAAGTTTAATAGAATGCATTTTTTTAAAAGGACAAACAATAGTAAAATAAATACATATAAATATAAAAAAAATCAATTCATTTTTTCATTGAAAAAATTATTAATTTATTATAATTTTGGATGACCAGAATATAAATATAATATAAGAGATAAATAAATGAAGGATGACATTTTTTATTTTTTTTTATTATAGAGTAATAATTAATTATCGTATACCTACTTATTCTGGATCTAATAAGTATGAATAATAATTATACATATTAATATATAATAATGAGCTGTCTAGATACAGAAAATGATGAAAGTTTTTACAGTGTCCTTTTAATGCTCGGATAGCATAGTGCGTAGTATTATCATATTTTAAGATTAAAAATTAAACATTAATCATTGCATTAGGAAGAAAATATTGAGTGCGTATAATTTTCTGGATTATACAGTAATCAAAATTAAAAAAATATTCTGTTTCAGAATATCAGGATGAAAATAATAAGAATAAGCAAGGTATAAAACCTAAATAATTTTAAACAAATTTAATTTTTTATATAAATGCAGTGAAAGAAATATTTATCCCATAATATTATTATTTATAAAAAAAAAAAAAAATAAATAAATAAATAAAAAACGTTTAGAGAGAAAATCAGGTGAGCTCAATAAAAAATTACCCCGTGTAAAAAATCAATAATCAAATTTTAATATTTTTTTACAAATTAAAACAAAAATGTTCTTAATATGGTTTGAAATTGGTTTTCGTACCAATATATTTGGTGAGAATTTCAGATCTGTCAATTTTTGTTAATTTTCGGTAGTTTCCTTATAAAAACTCATAATTCTATAACTCTATAACTATATGAAAACGACTGAGGAAATCGATATATGACCTTTTTAAAGTAATAAATAGAATACATTTTCCATCAAATATTCATTTACCCGAAAATATGATAAAAATTAGACATATAGATATATCATTTTTTTATATTGAGGTCCATGATTTTCTTTCTAATTGACTATTTTAAATTTAAATTAAATCATGCAAATCTTACAAATCATGCAACTTACAAATGTTTTACGTAAAATTGTTTACAGTACAATCTCAAAGTGTAGAAAAAAAAAAAATAATACATTAATGCTGATAAATTCTAATTGTTAAATATTTTTATTACAATATAGAAAATTAAAATATTTAAAAAAAAAAAAATAGGACAATTTATCAGACTTGAAATATAGTAGTATCCTGTATGATAAAGATAAATATAAATGCATTTATATGCAGTATTACGATCAATATTATATTTATTAAAATATACTGTTTAGGTTTTTTCAGTTTCAAATTTGTACTACTTATATAGCCTGCTTGAATAAAAAGTATTTAGATTAATGTGGTATTACATTTTCAATATAAATATGATTTAAACTCTAGTATTTGACTTTGGATGTTTCATGACGTTTTCATATTTTACTTATATATATAAATCTCAAAAACGTAAAAACTGCAATAGTTTCACAAAAGTAACTATAAATGTATATTATAACATCTTTAAGATTATTTTTATGGGATTCTTCTTTCTGTCTAATATCAACGTCAAGTAAGTAAATTGGCAGAGTTTATAAGTTACTTTTTTGATTTTATCGCTATCAGTTTTATCTTTATTAAACACATTTTTGTTTAATATATATATATATATATATATATATATTATAATATTAGATAAAAAAAAAACAAATAATAATAATAATAATAAAAAGATACTCACAGAAAAATAAGAAACATAAACATTTTTGTTAAAATCTCCCTTGCTACAATTAAAATTAAAAATTAAAAATATTAGAATTAAATATACAATTATTAGTCTATACTAATCGGATTTTGGATATTAAATATAAAGAACTGGATCTCTAAAGGAACCTGCCAAACCCTTATTTATTTAATAATTTAATACTAATTAGGTACCTATTTAATATTTAGTGATAATTTAGATACCATTTTAATACTTAATCTAACCGGAACCTGAACCAGAACCCTTATATAAATGTAGAGCGTAGGCTTATCATTCCTAATTCTCTTTTCACAGATTATTTTTAATGCGAAAATCGCTTCCCTAGTACTCATGTTTTTCTGAATTCAAATTTTTTTTCTGATAATATAACTTCAATCTTTCTCTCCATTCTTTACACTATAATTTTTATTAATAATTTTGATATGTTCGTTAATTTGCATAAATTTGCGATATTGATCGCATTTTGTTGCTGTTGGTTTTTTCGGAATCGGAATAATTTTGCATTTAACTGTCTAAAAAAAAATTTTCTGTATTATATATATCTTTAGTGAGTTATAAAAATCATAGTATATTTTTTTAATAGCTTCTTTCCCAAGTTCCGCTTAGATTCCATCTATTTCTGCAGATTTTCTTGTCTAAAGGACTCTTATCGTTTTACCAAATTCTTCTTTAAGAATCGGGTATTTCATCCCCTCATCTACTTTTTGTTCTTGTTCTATTTCAAGCCTCGTTTATTCTGTTTTGTCGTATAACTTTCCCATGTATTCTTTCCACACATTCCCAATAGGCTCTTTTTCGTAAACGATTGTTCTTGAGTTATCTTCTACTCTTCCTTTCATAATTTGGAGCTATTGAAGAACTTTTTAACTGATCCATATGCTGCATCTTATGTATCGATTTTAATTTGAACATCTATTTCACTTCAATATTCTTCCTTTACATCTTTGCATTTTCTTATTATTATATTTTTCAGTCCTCTATATCTCTTCTGGTTTTTTTTTTTACTGGTCAGACACTTTAATTATCTTTTCTCCCCCTATCTGATAATCTATCTTGGATGTTTTTCATTCTTTCCTAGGCTGTAATGAACTTTTGCTATATGTCAGAGCCTTTGTAGTAGCGTTCACAATAGAAGTCTATAAAACAGCTCATCTGCTATTTACGTTTATTTGTTTTTGCCTAATTAATGTGTTTGTATGTTGTTTGTATGTATTATTTGCCTTTTCTTCCTTAAAATTCCTAATTTACCATTGAACTTCGTTATTTTTTTTTTGTGTATAATTTTCTTGAATTTTAGGTTACACTTCATCGTTATTAAGTTGTGATCACTATTTATATCTGCTCTTGGGTAACTTCTACTGTCTGTGAACGGGTTCCTATGTCTTCTGACACCTTCCATGTTTACCTTCTTCTCGGCTGTTGATTGAACCCGGTATTTGTTATTATTAATTCATGTTTCGAACAGAAATCAATTAGACTCTCTTCGCTTTCGTTTAGATTTTCTAGCCCATATTTTCCAGTTAAGATCTGTATATTATTTTCTGCTACATCTGCGCTCAAACCTCCTATAAAGAACAGATTTTCATCACTTATGACTTTTGCAATAATCTTTTTAATCCTATCATACACTTTTTTTATTTCTACATAATAACTGATAGAGGTAGGCATATATCTATATAAACTGTATCAATAGGTGTTTTTTCTATATTGACTAGGATAAATCTTTTGTTAGATTATACAAGTCCTTTTACTTTCTGTTTTAATGTTTTACTTAACATTATACCTACACCTTCAATTCTCGGATTCTCTCTGATATATACCTGTGCGTATCAATCTGTAATCACAGCTCCAAAAATCTCCTGCTTATAGCCATCTTTTTTCTCACAAGATCGATCTGCATTTTTGTCATTTCTATCTTCAAGTTTACAAGCTTTGCATTATAGTTCTGACACTCGATATAGGTATTCTTTAATCATTCATTCTAATTATTTTCTCTTTAGTAGTTCCCGCATAGGATCCAAACGGAGAACTACTTTTCCTCTGGAATTTTTCATTTGTGATGACGTCATAAGTTAAGTTAAAAGGACATATATGGTTAAATTATTACGATTACATTTTATTATTACTCGACTAGTGTTCTTAGATGTATGAACTCGGCTAATTAATATTACGAAAAATTCACACCAATCTTAATCTCTACACCGCTATTGAATACATAAGTAAAAACTGAGAGAAAGTTACTTTGAGTAACAAGTCAGTGAAATTGTATCATTTCAGTAGTAATTAAGGAAATTTGAAAATCATAGAATGTTAAAATGTATCGGTTATACAGAAAGGTTATATTACACCAATACTTCTAAAATATTGTTTTTTCCACTTTTTTTTATACTTCTTCAGAATATTTTTCATTAATTAAAATTGATGCATTTTTGATTTTCGTTTTCAAATATTTTGTGCATTCAATATTTATTCCATATTCTTTATTGGTCTTTAATATATAACTATATTATGCTTTATTTAATATTTCAGAGTTTTATTATATAGGTAGTAATATATATATATAAATAAATACCCAGTTTCTACAAAATAATTTGTTTTCGAAATACGTATTTGTTAAATAAAAACAAATTATTTTGTAGAAACTGGGTATTTATTTATATATATATATATAAATAATTCTACAAGTAACTCAACACCAAAATAGGTAGTAATAATTCAATAATTGTACAAAATATATAGGTACAAATAAATGTATTTATATGTACATAAATACATATAAATATATATAGGTAGTTCAAAAATATAAATTTTTATATTGCACTTCCTCGTATAGAATTTTTATTTTAATTTGGTAATGATAACTTAATATTATTGATAGTATTGACCTCATTCCGTTTACTCCAAACAATTTGATAAAAAGATGTATATGAAAGTAATTTATTATACACAGTCGAGAATCAATATTAAATTAATTAAAGAAAACTCAATTGTTGTCGAAACCTTAGATATCGTAATGGTTTAAATCGGTCTTCGCAGATTATTTATAATATACGATAAGTTTTACAAGTGATTTTGTGCTGAATTTCCTATACTCGTATTTATAATATAGTTCAATAGCTGAAGCGAAATATTAAATTTGATTACTTCGACGTCAAACCTTCAGAAATAACTTTTAGATGTATACTCGTATATAAAGATTTAATTTTCGAATCTACTCGGTTCTCAATTCAGTTTAGTGAAATTTTCTAAGTAATGAAAAAATCAACTTAATTAGTTATGTTAAATTAATTTAAAAGCTTTTGGTTAAAAACTAATTGGTGATGAAAAAAATATTTAAACTATGGGAAACAAATGGGAAAAAAATAAGTTATAAATATATAAAATATCAGATATATACACATGCAGAGCCTTATATAGTATCTACTTACTCGAATAAAAGTAGGTATTTGGATATTTATTTTTAAATTTTAAATATTTTAAAAATGATTTTTATGATTTACTGACTAGGTATAATTATACATTTATCGTGAAGAATTTCTGTAAACTATTCTGAATATATTTTATAGAATTATGTTTTACAACATTTTAAAACTTCTAATTGAACATTGAACGAGATACATGAACTTTTATCAAATTATCTTAACTTATTGAACAAATGTAGAATTTTTATGGTGATGCTAAATAATGGATAAATAATTAATATTGTTATTTGTGTACGATAAAATATATGCGAATTTGTAAATAATTTCCATATTTCCAAAAAGAAAATACTAGTATTTTATTATACGTATGTAGCATACATCTTCAAAGACTTTACAAACCTCCATAAATTTTTCACCAAAACCATAGAGAACCTGATGTATTTAAATTTTAAATTACATTTTTTTAATCATAAACAAGTCAACTTTACATCGATCGGGAAAACATTTTCCATTTAAATTTTTTTCGCGTGAAAAATCAATGGAAAATTTTCTCAAGTTTATAATTGTGAATAATCACATAATTATTTCAGATATGGAAAACGTACGTCCGATCGATAAATGATAAAATTGTCGACGAAATTCGTATTTTAAAAGTGTAATTCTCGAAGTACATTTTTAAAAGTGATTCATTGTAAATGTATCCGAATCGTTGTCAGTCGTAAAGCTACTAGTAATCGTTCATAAATTGGATTTGTAAGACTCGTTTGCCGCGAAGACGAAATATAATATATTATATAAATATACACGAAATATGTCACTGCTGCGTAATATTCAACACAATAATCAATTGTTATTGAATTATTGTTGTCTTCGAGATGAATCATGTCCACAGTTGACGGACAAATCGCCTGTACACAAATCCTTAATAAACGACCATTTCCAATCCGCTTAAGAAGGAATTTCGAATACGTATAGGCCGTACGTAAGTATGATAATACGTAGGTAGGTACTTACTTTGATTAATAGTATTTAACGGTTTTATTTTGTTTATTAGATGTGAATACCGGCTGAAAAAAAAAAAATTAGCACTACGTATACGTTGTAGCGATTGGCAAATTCGGTCTTGGTCTTGCAAAAATGCAAGACCAAGACTGTACTAGAGCTAGCAAGACAAAGAAGACCAAGACTTGACTGCAAGACTCTCGCAAGTCTTGTTTTTAAATAAAATAAAAATTAATGAATTAAATACTTTATTTATTAAATTTTTTTTTTTTTTTTTTTTTTTTTTTGGTATACATTATTTATAATTCCACACCAGATCTGTAGATTTCTCGTAACGCAATAAAATCAATATCCTATTGTAATGTTTTCGGAAATGTTTATCGTTTATTGAATATATTGGGTAAACAGATATTCTACTATTTCTTGAAAGTTCGGTGTTATCGAAAACAGTCAACTACACAGATACCTGTCTAATTATTTTTTTTGTGAACCGAGGTGGGAATTACCCCCATTACTCTCTGTACTTTCTGTACGTATAAATAAATTATTTATTCTAATTTATATAACTTTGATAAAAAAAAATAAATAAAGGCTGCAAGGTCTTGATCTTGCTTTGTGCATCACTAGTACGTATTGTATTTTCTTCTCTATTTTTTCCATTACAGTATCGAATATAACTACTATTGTACATTATATACCTGGTAATAAGTAAACCCTGCTTATAATGTATTATAATATTATAATGTGTACGTTAAAATATTCATAATTCAGAGATTATAATCGCGTGCAGTATATATACGAGTAGGTACCTATATAATTTGATTAGTGCGTACTATATAAATTGATCGTAATTGGTACTTAATCGACTTTGCCCAGAATTTTATCCGCGTACCGACTTATATTGTTATTATTATTATTCCGATAATGAAATAGTAATCAAATTTGCATACACTGAATATTTTATTAGATCGCTTATAGGTGCGGATCAAATACAGTGTTATATTGTGGTGGGTGGATGATTAATATTTAGTACCTATAGGTATTCGTGTGAAAATATTTACTCGGTTTAGAGTCGTTAAACTAATGAAATGTTATTGATTTTTAGGTTTTTTTTTTTTATTATTATTATTATTAAATAGATATATTATTTACTATAAGATAATTTCGTTTCGAAAAAATGCTATGCACGTTTGTATATTAAGTATATTCCATTATAAGAACGACATTTTAACGAAATATATCGACTCTCGTAATATGATGAATTCAATACATTTTAGACAATATAGATAAATAATCGAAATTAATTTTAAATCCAACGCACCTGGACGATGTCAGTAAACAGTTGAAATATTCATTAAATTACACGTGTATATAGTTATTGTATAATTACAATATTATAATTATAATCATTAATAAATATATTGGTACTTAATATTTTGAAAAGAAAAATGCGTGATTACAATATATTAATACATTTATTCATACATAAATATATATATACGATCATATTAGATAATTTTTTAAATTTCATATTTAATTGTAAATCTAAACATTTTTATTATTTTATAGTATTATATTTAGTCAGTCTTTATCTTATAACTTATTGTCAAATATTACCATTATATTTTAGCTCAAATAGGTACATATTTATTTGTAAAAAAAAAAAAAAAAGTAAAATTTGTTTTTTTTTTCTCATATATGAAAATCTCACATATAAACTCGAGATTCCTTCTTTACAGCTTTTTAACATTTGTTTTTATGTTTTCGAATATTTTTGTAAAACTTTCTGTATCTACTGAAGACAGATCATGTTTACCTACCTTTACAATCAACCATTATTATTATATTATCATATTATTATTTATTCATAAATGATTTTATATTTAAGTATATAAATAAAAAGTAAAAATAAAAACCTTAAAAAATTAGAACATTAGTAAGATAAACAAATTATTTTAATATAGATTGAATTCAAAAACATGTCAAAATTGAATAATTTTGGTAAATTATGGCGCCGGATTTATTAGGTCACAGATATCTAATATTTGAAAACGAATAAACTATATGACTTACCGTTTCTGGTGGACGCGATGAAAACCTTGACCAACCGGGGTATGGCCCATTTCGCAGTGTCTAAATCACCCCTAAACACCCTTTGCACCTCCTCCTCGTTATTCATGTCTGTCGATCCATAACTGTAACACCGAAACAAACGATCGACATTAATAACCGTGTCGTGATAACTGATAACTACATATAAAGTCAATGTGCTTTGGTGTAACTAGTGATAAGATAACGAAAAAAAAAAAAACACTCATGATCGTGTACATTCCGCACAGTTTAATAATATTTAATAACAATGCGTTTGACAGTCGAGTATTACTACTGTAGCTGGCAGTACTTCAATAATAAATGTATGAATTACACAACGTCTATTAAACGTCTATGGGGCTGATATCATAATATTATGACGGGGAATAAAAATAAAATTTTTGCATAAAAAGGGTTCAAGTCATGTTTTTGAATATGTTCGAGAGAACGTTCTTATGGTTTCAATGATTATATACATTTTTTCACTTATCCTATCAAAAAAAAAAAAAAAAAATGTATACACTACTTTAAACAATATCATCTGTTATCTACTTATAATTGAAAATTTATAATCATTAATAGAATAACACTAATTAGTTGTGTACGAGATAAAAATAAAGTTGTTGTTGCGAAATAGTTCTATGAGTACTGACAACGTTTTTAGTATAATTTGTTTCTGTCTGATATAAATAAAAATAGGTAATCAGTTACTGAATTTTTTTATATAGGTAGTAATATAATTTATTTTTCACCAACACACTTAGCAGATTTTAGAGAAAATTATTGATTACAATGGATTTTTTTTTTTTTTAATATTTCATTATTATATAATATATAGTAGGTAATTATAGATACAAAAAATCTTATGGTATTAAAAATTTCATATCGATTTTTCATAAACTTTAGAATAGAGTATTGCATTTTGTAATAATTATTTATTTATTCATAAAAATAAATAGATTTGAGACTTTAAAATGCAGCGTGACAACCAACATATCATATGTAATATTCTAATAATATTTCTATGACTTGACCTAGTTATATAAATGTTTCACGCGTATACCTAATCCAGTGGCGGTTATACATGATGTTCAAGGGGGGGGGGTGTGAAAATAAAGCCAACCCTCCCTCACCCCATAACATTTTTATAAATTATATATTACCAATATAATATTTTAATTTTAATATATTATATTATAAATTATATACATATAATATAAAATATACATACAGATTGTAGGTAGATATAATTATATATTTATATATTAATGATATTAATGAAATCAAATACCAAGGAGGGGGATCCACCTATCACCGCTTATAACCGCCACTGGTATAATCATAAGACTAATAGAAATTAATATTGATAATATGGGGATTAATCACAACCGTATAAAGACGATGGTTCTTTTGTCATTTTCACCGTCTCATTAATCTCTAATTACTAATGTTCGGCAAGTTAATGATTTTTTTTTTAACTGAGGTAAGTTAATAGAAAAGAATAGTAGGTATACGTTTAAAGTTCATAGTTATTTTTTTCTCAACGATTAAGTTAAGTAAAAAAAAAAAAATAAATAAATAACTTATTATCTTAAATTATGTTAATTTATTTTATTTTTACAAGTTGATATAAAATTTTCAGATATGTAGGTATAATTAAGTATCTATTATTTTTATTAATATTTTATTTTTTTCTATTTTTGAAATACTGTTATTTTTTAACTTTAAGCGTTTGGGCATTTTTAAAATTCATTAACATGATATAATGGAAAATACTACAATAAGTATTTCTAAAAATTATTATTAAAATTAACAACAAATAGGTTCATAAAAATGTTTAATTGTTGACTGCTATTACTTATTGCAAAAATTAGTGCCAACTTAAATATCGTTTATTGATGGGAAATTTAATATATTTCTAATGTAATATGTAGTATAATAATACAGGCAGATTACTGTATAGGTGTTCTTGTTTTATTTATATTTTGGTGAAATAAATAATTCTCATAATATTGTAATTATTAGAAATAACAAAAGCAACTTCATTTTTATTCAACCATTTTCACAATAGACTTAATATGACATAAAAATATATCAATTATTTCAAAATTAACTTAACTGAGTTTTAATTAAAAGTGGCTCATTATTTAAAAGTGAATATAATCGAAAATAAATTTAGTTAATGAAAACTAAATATAAAAAGTCGAGTTAAAAATTAAAACTAACTTAACTTTTAACTTATTATCTCGTTAATGTCCAGCATTGCTAATTACTACGTGGAAGTATTTTTATTACTATACTCGCGTCAGTTTTAGGTACCTAATAAAATGGACATTCGGCAAAGATCTCTAGTGTGGAGATCTTACTGAAACAGCTGATTATAATCATTATCTCTTATTTTCTTCTTTTATATTAAACCAGGATTTATGTTGATTATGATCAAGTCTTACTTGTCTTAAGTATTTGTTATAATTAAATTGTTTCATTTTATAGAAAACTAATTATTATTTTTAAATCACGACAATGACTTTAATAGATAAATATAATTTGGTTTTAATCAGTGACGAGCATCGAGCTCATATATTAATATACACATGTCCACAACGTAAATCTAATACGGATAAATGACAAAAAAAGTGTATGTGTATTTATCATACAAAGTATATCAACTTGTTGTATAATAATTATAGTATGGATCAGGTAAGTAAGGGATGTTCAATCGCAAAGTATTAATATTTCTATTTTATATAGGAAAATATAATATTATATTGTGTTTTCATATTTAATATATTGTTTGCGAAATAGCCATTTAAAGTAATATACTTACTGTCATTTAAATTAAATTAGTTATTTCATCAAATTTCTAAAATCTTCTATTTTAATGTATATTTTACACCTGGTCCACTGCTCCCTTTATTTTATTCATTTTATTATTATCATTTTTATCACATACATTATATATTTTATTTCTTTAAATTATATTAATTATCATTGCATGATAATATTCGATCAAAACATATTATACATCACGTAATAATCTCTATTGTCCAAAATATATTTTATAATCCCAATCGATCATGTTAAATATATAATAAAATATATATTTTAATCGTTATTTTATGAACTTTTGCAAAGGAACCTAACCTTTTTAACCCTTTAATATTATAATTTAATGTTTATATTTAATATATCAAGAATTATCCCGAAATCGGGAGACTAAAGTCAGATAAAGAACAATGTAAGAGTAGAAACTTCGCAACGACCAGGCATAAACTTTAAATAAAAAGAAAAATAATATTTTGATCTAAAAGCCTGAAATTTAGCATTAACTTTATAAAACCGGAATTGAAAATCGTATGATTTTCCAACCACTGTTAACCGCTGCATGGTAATGACTATGTAGTTATTGTTCGAGTAATAGCTGGTTATAAACAAAAATACTATTTAAAAAAATATTTACGATATAATGATTACGATATGAGATACCTACCTAGGAATGATATTAATTTTTATATGCATCTATTATAATTTTATAACAATTCGTTATAATTAGTAGTTCATTTTTTTTCACTCAATAATATTATTTGTTTCCATGTTAAAAAATCGTTAGTATTGTTTCATAGTAATATATAAAAATAGTTTATATTTAGGTGTACAGGTTTTTTTTTTTTTTTTTTTTTAATAAAATTAAACTCGTATTAAAATGTTCGATTGATTTCCTATCCAATAACGTAATTTCGAAATATATGATTGACTAAACATAATGAACTATTCACATAATAACGAATAAACATATTTACATTTATACACATTTCTATAGGTATATTGGGTATATATAGTGTATAACAGTGGCGTTTTCTTTGGGCGTGCAAGTTATGCGTTAACGTTTTACAAAATGTACGTGTATAATGATTATTTTGATCATAATAAATATGCGTTTTAAAAATAAAATAAAAACGTACGATTGTTTACATAATATATAAATTATATCAAGTATATATCGAGATTATCGTTGATCTATTTATTATTGGTATATTATGGAACACAAATCAATATATTGAACCAAAAATAAACAAATACGACCGGTTTTCGGCTCGAAACTTGAACGCGATGTGTTTACGTGTTATAGCTGACCATTATGGCATGTGAGTTATAGACAACACGGCCCAGAAAATGTTCCTCAGACATGGAATAAACGACAAAATGCATGGAAAAAAATTATTTCCTGTTTAATTTAAAATTATTTTAATATTGTTATGAATTAAAATATCTATTGATAAAATACTTACATTATCATTTCGCTTATTTAAGACGTGTTTGTGCATATATTATCATTAAGATACCAAGACTCTTTCATTCATGACATTGTTATCGTTTATCCATGTCTGGGAAATATATGCGTAGTAATAGCGAAAATGTAATTCTATCGATTTTTATTATCCGATATCCAAAATCGTAATACGTAATACCATTGATTATATAAAATTTATAATAAATGGTAATATGTTTTCTTAACATTTTTTTTTTGTCGTTTGTTTGAATTATATTTTGTGCCTACCTACCTATCTATAATATTAAATTAATTCATGCGTTACCTATATGATACCACGTGACGAGTCCGTGTAAATAATTTAAGTCTGTCCATCTGATTCATATTATTATATGATTTTGTATCTCATAGTAATAAATTTAAAATCGTACGACTTCCGTAGTATTTTTTACAATTTGAATTTTATTTATATTGATACATTCCGCAAACTTTTATCATATAATATACGATTTAATAGGACTTTCCAACATATCGACCCGACTACAATAATTATTATTATATGAAATTCGTGAACGAAAAATTTGAGAGACATTTTATATGTGCGGAGTAGATACCTACTATATATTATATTGTACTTTTATTTTTATTTTATACCAATATTATATTTAACGGTAAATATTTCTTAAAATTTCGATCAAATTTATAGTCAGGTTGAGTAAAACCTGTTGATCAATTTTCGGATTAATTATTTTTTCGCCCTATTCATCGGAAACACTTTAGGAGTGAACGACTATCTTCTAGAAAGCGAAGTCTAGTATCCACCGTAGGCGGAATATTTTTAAAATTAATTATTAAACAATATTATTTCCGGTAAAATACATAGAACGATGTATGTACGAATTGCAAAAGTAATTCTATTACTGTGGTGTTGTACTTAATAAAAGAAACTTACAAGGTGTCACACTCAATCGGCGTTTTAAATTCAAGTTTTCGCGCTCAAAAGGTATAGGACTTACAAATAGTCTCACATAAACAAGGACTTACACCCGTCGGGTGTTGCACTTAACTCTTAAGCTAGTATTATAATATAATATAATATTTTATTTTACTTGTTATACCTATTATTGAGATCAGAATACATATAAATACGTGGCATATTATATATTTTGTACATGCCAATTTTTCTTATGTAAAAGGGTGGGGGTGGGGTGCATTACCTGTGTGCATCGATGTGATATTAACATCTACGCGAATGAAATTTAAAATCTCAAATGTGACGTCGCATAAATACATCTATACATCTATTGAATAGATGTTTCAAAAAAAACAGTTATTATAGTACCAATTATCCTTGTGATGATACAAAAAATATCTATGCGACATCGATTTGGAAATGACATGGAAATGTCTATTATACGTCCAATGTCCAATGTCAGTAAATGCCACTGGTGTATAGATACGTATAAGTTATAAACTATAAACGAGTTGTAATTTGATTTCGAAAATTTTCCATGTAATATGTTATGTTATGATGACCCAAATATTTTTCTCGGGGAAAGAATAATCGAATGAATTAGTAATGTGTGAATAAGTACATGCATACAGAGATATTCGAAATAAAAATAAATCGATTTTGTATAATTGGTATACTATTGTAGTAGAAATAAGAGTAAAATTAGTGGTTATAATTGCACTGTACTGTGTATCTATAATATTTCTAATAAAAAGTTTGATTCGTACTGCACACCAGTAGTGATCAACATTGTAAATATTGAGTAATTTCACAGTTTTGAATTTTATTATAAATTTGATTCTT
Organism: Pemphigus obesinymphae; assembly: GCA_025469235.1. Taxonomy (NCBI): domain Eukaryota; kingdom Metazoa; phylum Arthropoda; class Insecta; order Hemiptera; family Aphididae; genus Pemphigus; species Pemphigus obesinymphae. Next base: position 15,615 of record JAIPRL010006260.1, read on the forward strand.
TTATACGTTTCAGATTTTGTGTGAATTAAGGAATGTATTGATTTTAGCATACTGTATTTTTTATTATTATTATTTTTTTTTTTTTTTGATAAAAAAAGTCTTGGAGTAAAGAAAAAACTAGTGATTGTGGATGGTACTTTAAACTTTTAAAGAGTAAAATTTTCAACTTTTCTTGTAGCCTTCTTAAGTATAAAGAAAATCTCTATTTTATGGTCGAAATGAATGAAATGGAAATAAAAAAAAAATATGTAATTATTTTTTGTATATTTTTTTTTAATTTTACTATTATACTTTAATTTATCAGTTTTATTTCAAAAGAAATTACCAAAATTCAATTAGTTTTATTTTATAGCTTATTATATTTAAAAAAATAAAATAAAATCCTACATGACCTGGACATAAAGTTTATGTAAATTTATACGAATAATCAAAATTGTAATAGGATATCGGAAAGCAGGTATCCAATGATTGGTTTAAAAACATAAAAAAAAATATGAGCTGCTCTAATTGCCATAATTACAATGCATAATTAAATTAAAAATGTGTATAATACCTATTAACCTATTATTTAGCTGGCACAAGAATATAATAAAAACAAAAATTATAATACAGAATATTTTTCCTCGAAAAAAAGAAAGTTTAATCATTAATAATTTAGTTAATTTAAGGGAGTATATTAATTTGGGTGGGTATAATATTATAGTAAATAATAATTTAATAAATACATTTTAATTTGACATTAAATTAATATCAAGGTGAAATATCTTTAAAGAAACGACAGTTCGAATTAATTTTAATTCTATATTTTTAATTAAAAAAAAGGCATTAAGTTTTGTTTATATAATACGTGTAGACTCGTATATCTCATTAGTAAGCGATTCCCGGTGACATAATTATATTAGAATAAATAGTACATTTTACGACCGGCTCGAAAATAGCTAAAATTTTGTTTCAAATTAAAAACGGGAAAAAGTTTATTTATATACATGTCTTTTGGTGGTTCTTTTTTTATATTCAATTAATTTTGTTTGTGGGGCATTCATTTTTTTTTTTATATTTTAGTTTTTCGTAAACTTGAAATAAAAATGTCACTAAATTTTTATAAAATGTTATACATATTATATACTATTTTGTACATTTTAAACTTTTCTTTGATATAAACTATATTTTGATATGGTATTTCAACACAAAATATTTATCTGAAAATATGGGTTTACCGATATTGAATATTGAATCAATAGTTTAATATTTATAGGTATTTAAAGTTATGATAGGTGATGTCTGGAGGGACAAGGTACATTTTTTATAGTACTCCGCACTATTTCACCACGTTTTTAAATCTTTAAATGATAATTAGTAATGAACCGGATATAGGTTGAATATTTGATATTCATAAATGAAAATTTGAAAAAAATATACTTTACGTATAAATATAATGTGCCATTTAGGAAAAGTGTAAAAATAAAATGACATGATATCCACAGAGAATATTAGGTGAGGACGATATAAGAATCACCCTGTATCTATATAAATATATTATTATAAAAATTAAAATATAATATAAACGATTATACGTTATATTACAATGTACTATTTTATGCCACCATGAAAATTATTTATATTTTATTATTTTAAAAAAGTGTAAACATAACCCTAATCATTTGAATTTATTGTTCCATGTTTATTATAATCCTGTAAGCTGTGGTGCATTATTTACAATTCGCTGTAGGTTCACAACAAAATAGTTTTATGTCCAGAGTATTTTTCGTTCGGGAGTCTATTTTTTTTAAGATTAAGAGGACGCAACACATCCGATTTTTAAGGGGTTTTGTATAGGCAACATTTATTAAAATTTAAGAAAAATGATAACCAAACAAATTGAAAATATAAAAATTTATTTTAAAAGTAATTTGAAAATAGACCTGTGGCAGTACCATTTTTAATTGTCATGTAATCACGATATTTGTGAAAACACATGTTTACGCATTTTCCATTTTTATGAAATCGATATTATTGTAGAAAGATGAAATAAAAACAAATTATAGAGAACAAAATTATGTACCGACTGATGGAGTCGATTTTTTATATATATAACGTTTTATAAGCTATTAAAATTTTTTTAAAAATCTATATTTTAACAGCACATAAAACGTGTAAAAATGCATACTCAAAAATCTGCTTCATCAGTCGCTATAGGTAAAGTTATTAGCTACAATTTGTTTTTGTTTCGTATTTCTTACATGTTTGTAAATAGATGAAAATGAAAAATTCTAATGCAAGTTTTTATTGAAAAATTATCAGTGTGGCGTTCTCTTAAGTATAATATACAATCATTGAAATTCATTTCTAAAAGATTCTATCCTTTTTATTTTCCCGTATCACAATACAAATTTTCTTCTTTTCTACAAATTTCGTTTTATTATGTACCTTTATATTTTATTTGAATTCCTTTTATTTTAACTCTGTACAGGTGTATACAGAGAGAAAATAAAATTAATTTATTCTATAATCCAAGTAAATATTTAATAACTTTAATACGCGTGAGAAATAATTATTTGAAATTCTAATTATAAAGTATTTAATGAAACTTTTAACATATTATAGCTAAGTCTACTTATAATGCATACATGTCCGGAAATGACATACTTGTATATAATATATTTATTCATACAAATTTGAGCAGACCCCAAATAATTGGGGGGAAAAAATAAACTTTCGTAGGCTTTATGCGCTTTTTTTGATTAAACTAAAAAATTCTCTAGTATATTTTGATCCAATTTTACTTTCTTATGTCGTAGTTAACTTGAAACTTAATTAAATTTTCAAATGACCGATAGTAAAAGTTGTCATATTATACTCTTTGTTTTTAATTTCTAAAATCATAATGTCGGTTAAAACCTATATCGCAGTTAGCATGGCAGGAAAATGTGGATTTCGTTTCGGTTGTAAGTAGTCAATGGAAAGTTTTTTTTGACAGAACTATTGTTAAAGTTTGACGATAAAAAAACTTCTAGAATTCGATTTGAGTACTTACTATAACTACCACAGTATACTAACAAATGAAATTCGAAACTGTCAATTTATATATGATGAAAAAAAACCATTATAACGGGCTTTATTTTATAATTATTGATTCAAACTTTGAAAAAATGTTTTCGTATATTTCTCGAAGGACAACTGGTTCCAAATTGTTGAATTATTTTATGTGTGGATTAAAATACCTAACAAACAGTCCTTTAGATATAAATGTAAGTTCTATCATATGATCTGAAATGGCCGTTGAACGATGCATTATAAGATTTTTGAAAAAATATAATGCCTTAGAAATTTATGTAAGAATTCAGAAAAAAAGTCTTATAAAGTTATGAAAATAATTTCTAAATTCATGCATATACAAATATAATATATTCTAATCATTTAATCATATAATTTTATAATTGGTTTATTTCTTAAATCTGTCTAAAAACAGATTATTGGTATTACATTTTTATGTGATCATATGAACAACAATATAACTGACATAAAATTAGTATTATTATTGAGGGCCATGGAAAATGTAAAACATGAAAATTCCTTTAGGGGTCAATAATAATTAAAATCGCATTACTCGAGTTGTATCATAAAACCAACCAGATTTTTTTATGTATCCATTAAAATTCTATCAATGGTCATTGTAATAATGTTATATATTTCCAATATGATATAATAAAATAATAATAAAACAACAATATTTCACAATTAACTTTTTCCGATTATCTCTCAATTCCATCTATATTTATATTTTGTATATTGACGAAAACAATTTTTACTTTTTGTCACAGTATCTTCGATTGTTTTAAACCGATTAAGTAAAATATGCAACAAAATATTAATCGCATTGAACCTATACCTACTGATTACAAGAGGTTTTGCAATGCTAATTAAAACGGCAGCTGAAACAACTCGAAGGCATAGACAAAACTACATGTATTGATGAGCAAAAGAGTGTGACGAGTACTTGATTAATACAAACAAGTAAGATGTGAAGTGATAGTTGGTTGATTAAATACTATATAATAAACTACTCGACGAAGAAAGAAGATAAATGTGGGTAAGAGAAAATGGATTTCATCCAATCAAACCAAAATCAACGGGATTTTTTTTAGAAAGTTACGTGCAAACCTTCGAGGGAAAAAATGGGTACCACGATAAACGTAGTTATAAGAATTCTATTTAATAGGCACTTCAAAAATAAAACTAACAATACAAAAGAATAGGTATATAACAAAAAATGCGTAGGTAAAAAACTGTAAAAAAAATTGAATAAATGCGAGGGAAATTATGCTAAGAAGGCAATGATACTAATGATGGGCTATTTTTAAGAAATTTTTAGAAAAATTAATCGAAAAATGAAAAAATATTCAAGTATATTTTAAAAGTAATTAATAAATGGTTCCGTATCTGTACCACGAAGAAAACATTTTTCTTAGGTTGTATGTCCTACTATAGAAACCAAATTTGTACACAATAAAGTACATAAAATTATCTATGTTATATTGTTATTATTTTTTCATTATAGACTATAATATTTATATAATTATCGTATTTTAATTATTTTTTTTTTTTTTTATAAAAAATAAAAAGACCAGTAGGTATTAAAACCCTAATAAAGTAACTCATAAGTTTTGAAATATAATGTACAGAAAAATAATTATGTAGGTGCTAGATAATCTAAGACAGCCAATTAAGATTGCTAATTTTTTTTTTATTTTAGTATTTCTAAGATGTTAGTAATTTGACAAAATTGATTTTTCAATAAAAAAGTATTTTCTAAGCACAATCAAAGTAACTCGACGATCATCAATACCAGTAATGGATATTCATAACGGGTTAAGTTAAATCAGAACGGATACTTTCGAGTAGTCCCGAGACATGGACATAGACATTGGTATTTTAACTGGTTGCACTGTGCCCTCCTTACCACCTACTTATCGAAATGCTTATTATAGTGTAAAAATATGTGATAAATAAGTTAAATCCATGAATATTCTGATTGTTATCGTTACATTTTGAACATAAAAAGCACGGTAGGTACATATCTCTGAATGAATAAAATATACAGTGTTGAACGACTGTTCAACACACGAAAATTACCATTATACTATATACAAACGCATTTTATTGTAAATAAAATTTTTTTTTTACCAATTATTATTTTTGAATTGTAATACAATAATCCATATACTATTGAACTTTTTTTAAATAATATTTTATTATGTTAATTATTCGTCCTCAAACAATAAATTGATATAGTTTGTTACAATTATGACTCGGTGTGAAATCAATTTTGAAGTAATTACCGTTTAATTCGAAATAAAATTTTACCGCTCCAGTTGTTTTGCATATTATAACATAAATTCACAAGCGATTTCCCATAATAATAAGGGTCACTTTATAATATAATATACTGTAGTCATAAAAATTATTAGTGCTGTACTAATATAAAGGACCCATATTGCACACAGCTTTGGATTTGAATAAAACCTCTCTAGAAAATATTAACTCAAGCTCATATTATTAACGTTATCTATATATTGATAATATAGATACCAAATGCAATTTTCAATGGGAGATTATATACAGAAAACCTCTTTATAATATTTCTGTGCAACAGGTACTTCGCGGATATTTCTTATATGTACATATATATATATATATATATATATAGAGAGAGAGAGAGTTATAACACAAATGAATAATTATCTGGTTTTTATAATCCATGAAATAATCAAATATACATTTTTTCGACAAACTTATATTTTCGTATTGGCATAGTGTGTCAATACAAAAATATAACGAATGAACGAGACATTTTCTTTTGAATTGCACTTCTGACAAAAACCTACAGATAACACTAAACGTACCTACTTAAATTTCACTACTAGTTCATTCACATGTACAGTAGGTAACTATAATAATTATTATAATCGTAATCACTGAGAATTCAAAGTAGAAAATTACGAGTTTATAAAAATGTAGATTACCGGCGATTATTACATAATGTACTCGGTACGTTTTTCACGAGAGAGAGAGAATAAAACCTCACTGCATGTGCGCAAATAAAACACGAATGGCACAAATGGCGAAACATGAATTATTCAAGTGTGCGCAACGGGTGGCTGTGGCAATAACATGACAGCGACTGGATGGCAGCCGACAAAAGACGAGCGAATCTTCGTAGGAAGCGGCAATTTTTCGGATCGCTGTTATATTGTCACACATTGTTGCCAGATACTTCCATTATAATTTTATATTACACGTCATATATTTTGGGATCGTTTCACGTACTTATTGTCCGACTGTGACATTTTCCACATTTTCGGTCATGCTATTTATCGTTAAAAATCGCAATTTATAAACATTTATTTTATTGCAATCTGTAATAATAATGAAGAAATTGCCTCAATCGATCCCCATGAGATGAGCCGATTAATTAAAATCTGTTTTCAGATGTTACTTTCTAAATCCTACTTTCTAAAATTCTAGAATTTTTCACCGCTTATTGGTTTTTTAAGCGGAAATATCAAGGTAATACAATTGTAATGTGCTTTCTATAAGCTACAAAATTCAAGGGCAATGTTTCCCTATGCTCTATGTTTTGTGACATCACATACAGCCCCTTTGCTAGATTGGGCATTAAGCATACCAGAGACATCTCTAGGTGATAAATAGGTAAAAAAATTCAACTTCACACTCACATTGAGATTATTATGGTATATTTCAGAGATTAGATTTTTCACATTGGGATGTACCAACAATAAGGATTTAATGTACAAACTTACGTCTTTCGGTCGCAACTTAATTCGAAAATATTCGAAAACTCATTTATATTTCATATTCCATAACATCAGCCGCTATTGACAATATTATATTGATATTAAATTTAATTAATATAATATAGTTGGAACAATAATAAGTTTTACAGACTTATTATCATATAGATTATTATCTATTAAATAAATAATATTCTATCGATTAAAAATTGTTTTTACGTATTTTTTTATTTATCTGTGAGCAACTTTTCAATCAGAACAAGTCGAATAAGAATTTTAGAGTATGTACGTTAACGACAGAAAACTATTTCTAAATGGTACTTTGTAAATTAGATTTTCCAATATTTCCAGTAGTTAAGTTTGGGGAAAAAAATTACCTTCTATATTGTGAATGACTACATAACCGTATGTATACATATAAACTTATACAATGCAACTATTTTCTTTTTTTTTTTTATTAAAGAGGAAGGAAGCAAATGGATTTAAATAAATTGTACATTGTACATGCAATTTTGTAACTTTCTATATGGTGAATGATTACATATACTGTATATTATATAATACGACGTATCTACCTTTTTTTTTTTTTTTTTTTTTATTAAAAGTAGGAAGAGTATTTACATTTTTATTCGACACCAAAAATAATAATATAATAAAATAAAATAAGAGTATATACTTAAATAAGAGTAGCAGCTCGTTTTACAGAGCACAGATGTACGCGCATATTCTAAAATTCCAGTAAATTAGCGTGTTTTTATATATAAAATTATTATTTATTTATCGTTGTTAGTAATTTTCGTGACCGTGAATATTATTATTGTACCTACATATTATTATGCATCGCACTGCTGTATTGTTGGTTGCTTCTGGTAGCTGATCGGTCGCTACCATATATTATATATAGATAGATTAAAACATATAGTAGTATCAGCCACTGTCTCGATGATACCACAGTGCTGTCCGTTGCGCACATTTGAAAACTGCATGTACGATGCGCCATTTACTCACGCGTTGTTGTATTTTATTCTTTCTCCGGGGAAAAATACACCGTGTAAATTATATATCGTGGCGTAAAATACTGGTTTGAACCACCAATTATGTATATCTAACTATTTCTGGTCGTATATCGTAACTACGTTTGTGGTTTGGTGCAGTTATTATCTACCCATTTTCAATTGTTATCAGGATATCACTTACTTAGGTTATATAGGCATAAGGTAAATTTAATTATGTTTTATATGCATGCAGATTGTAAGTATGTTCTCAATAAAATGAATGACATCATGTTCGTTATTGCGGTACCTACCTATTATATCGAAATTTTAGGGAAAATCACATAATATAATATTGTTAATATATTTGTTATTAATCTGTAGTAGTTTTTGGTTGTGCATCACCAGATATTTCACCCACGAGCCGCTACTGCTAAATAATATAATATTAACACGATTTGTCATAATGTATGTAAAAGGAAATAAAAATTTAATTATCAGACGAAACTGGTTAAATATTATTTTAAAAATATTATTCAAAAGGAGTTTTTTCGATAGCGAATTAATTCTGCTTTTTAAGTTTGTTTTTTAAAGAGAGAAATTTTAAATTTATCTAAAAAAAATAAAAATAAATTCACACCACTCAGAAACGTATTTATTGAAAGCAGTGATTTATCGTTGCTTTCAAATCTAAAATAATAATAATAAATTATCCTGTCCAAAAACTGAAGAAAAACTGATATCAACGTCTACTCAACAATATACTCGATGTGCAAATAGCTTCTTTGCCTTTTTACACTAAATAGCGAATATAGATGGGCAAGTAATGAAGTGAAATGGGAATGTAGTAGGTATATAAGGTTAAGAGGTTCAACTATCTAGGATCTATTCTACAGTTGAATGGTGGATTTGAGGAAGATATGAAATATAAGATTAAATGTAAGTGAATGAAGTGGAGAGAAGCATCAGGTATTTTGTGTAACAGGAGAATCCTAACTAGGTTAAAAAGCAAGTCTTATAAGACAATATTAAGGCCTGTAATCAGTATTAGGCAATAGATAGGAAGACACAACAGAATATGAGTACCTATATGATATTACTTGGTATTTTGAAGTAGATCCCGATAGGCACTGTTCAAGATCCATGCAAGACCTCGTATAAAGTCTAATTTACTCGTGCATGGACGTTTAATTTCTTTTGGTCAGGTTTTGCAGTCTTACACGAAATTAATCACAAGATATAGTTTCAAAAAAGACAATAGAGTTTACTGTTTAATAGTAATTAATTTAAATGATATGTTATTTAAAAAGAGCGTAATAAATATTAGAAAAGTACAATCATCTCGAGAATTCCAAAAATCAAAAAACCACCGCTAGAATTCTAAAATATAAAATATTCCGGAATTAATATTTTTTGAACGAACATATGTTTAAATATTTTATGACATTATAATCTGTGCACGTTAAGAAAGAGTGCCAGTGACGGATGAAAACTCGTTCGTCACGCACAGGCTTGAATTGTACAGTATTGCCGAAAATAAAGCGGTATACCGTATAGACCGTATAGTGTATACTATAAAGAAATAACATGGTATGCCAGTAACATGAACGAATTCGAAAACGGTACGAGTTGTCATGGAATAAAATATAATTGATCAATTATGTTAAGAAATTCTGACGTCACTCCGTCTTATCAGCAGTCTCTTCAATAGGTATAGTAATATGTAAATAAGTTTAATGTTTACAGAGTTGAACATATTTAATCAAAATAAATAGTAGATAACAATAATAATATTATAATAAGTGGACCGAGTGACGCAGGCATCATGCGCAGAACTCGGTTGCTGGTATACCATGTTATTTCGTCATGGTGTATACGTATACGGTATATGACAATAGTAAATAAATATTGGCGTTCTGTATGACAACTTATCGTGGTTTGACTACGGTGAGGTAGCGGGGTGGAAAACCGGTCGCTACCAACTCAACGAGGCTCTTTCTTAACATGCGACTATTATAAATATTATTATAAACATATCACTATAGGGTATTGATTAAATTCCATTAATAACACAGAAAATATCTTGAACGTTAGTTATATATTTGATATAACGGTCGTCATACCGAGTGGACACGAGCACTATTCAACATGCTTACAAGAGTTAATTACACATTTCGGCGTTTAATTACACATCCGAAGGATCAAAAGCCTTTTTGTTTTACAACACATACACTTCGCATGTGCCTGGGCATTATAAGTTTGCAAACAGTATCAAAGTTATTATTATTATTATTATTATTATTCATCTTACGTACGTCTTATAATATTATATAATAAACGTGGAATACGTGCAAAAAGTAATTATATATACATAGGTATTATAACCTTAACACGAAATGTATGTCTAAATCTACATATGTAATATTGTTGCATAGGTAACAATATAAACGTCTAATATACGCCAATATATGTGTTTAAGTTCTTTCGTCTTAGAATACGTAAAATGATTCAATAGACTTATGAATTATAGTAGGTAATAAAACTTTAACATTCGAATAATAATCACAACATTTTAACTTAATTAAATTATTAGATATTTGTTTGAAACATAACTTTAAATTTAACAAAAGTAATAAAAAAATTACTAAACGTTAAAAAAGTTGTATTTTTTCCCGTATGATATTATTTAATTGATTTGAAATATATCATTAACTTGCCCGGCTGTAGGCTTAAATTAATCATCGTGGGGATGGTCAGAAACGGTCATGATATTAGACTATTTTCTGAAATTATAGATTTATTGAAAATGCCTAAATGATACCCATAAAAGACAAATTTAAAAACACATTTTTTCACATATATATATATTTATATTCGTGAGGTAGTTTCTGTTCCTCGGTTATATTTATTTCTTTTTGGAGATATTTTTTGGGAATATTTTGATTTTTATATGGTTTCAACAAAAACAAATGATCTTGATCGTTCTCTAAAAATACATAATAGTTGCATCTACTATATAGTATTTCCTATTATCAATAAGGAACAAATTACCGAACAGGACATTTTGATCTTAATGTGCACTTTTTGTTCCGTTCTGTGGGATATTTTCAAAAACTAATATAGGATATATTGGTATAAGTATAAATTAGACATATATTGTTCAGTGTTCTCAAATATTTGAGTTATTTTATTTCTTTATGGTTTCTTTTTTTGGTACAGAAAATCTATAACACGAAAAACAAATCGTTCATGGAGTAAAATATCCGGTTTCCAGATTGTAATCATAATTTTCCTTTAGTATGACATTAGACCCCCACTATTCTTAAATAAATACAAAAAACCGCAGTAAGTAGGGAATGGAACCCATTTATTCGTTCAATACAATATCTACGGGTGGTGGATTTATTGTACATGAAAGCAATAATTTATATTTGTAAAAAATTCGTAAAAATTAATTAAAAAGTTGAGGACGTTGATAAATAATATCTAACATATAATAGGTATATTGTGAAAATATTGAAATTTTTTAAAACAATTATTTTCAAAATGACTATAATCGATTTCTATGAGCTCGTGTTTTTCCTCCACTTTTCAGATGTTTTTTCTGGCATCAAAATGTTTTTTGAAAAAACCTGAAAATAACCTCTTTTAAGTATAAATTAAAATGTAACTTGTTAATTGTTAATTTTATTTCAGAAGTGTATATATGAAGAGATTGTGATTAGTAAAAAGTTGTTCTCCGGAAAATAACTTTTCCTATCTGTAAAATTTAAAAATCTTAAACAAAATATTAATCATAAAATCACAAAAAAAAAAAAAAAAATTCAATATAAAAGCAAGAAAAGCCGATTTAGAAGGTTTATAAATATAATATTTTATATTGTTGCACGCCATACAGCTGTTGTATTGAAATACTTTGCTGACAAGTGTGTAAAGGATCGGTTACGTTTACTAGCCTCCGCCAATGCGTCTTCAGCGTCTTACAAAATGCAATCGTTTTATGTCGACCGGAAGTACACCATTACCCGTATATTCTTTAAAACGTTATTTTCTAAGGATATTCATTTTCTATACTTTATATTATATTATACAGCCATGATGTAGTAAGTATTAAGCAATAGTTCATTATCGTATTTTTATATATTATTCAATAAACATTATTTATATAAGTAATTAAATTAAAAAAAAAAAAATTACATTTACTCCTTCTATTTTCTACCTCATATTACTCATATTGAGAATAATTGAGATTATTATCACAGATTAAATGAAACGAGATTGTGCACTTGGGCTTAGAATAATAGAATCGTAAATAAGATGTTGTGATTGGGTGCCCGCTAAGTGGCGTATCCAGTTACAACGAATAAATTTATTGTACGCATCATTTACAATATTTTCGCTACAATGACCGATTTAATCTCCAAACCTTGAACGTTATTTACTGTTCATAAATAAAAATGAATAATATTAGGATTTAAATCATTACGAAATCATTAAAAAAAAAAATACTTTTTGATTCTAACATGTGGTAACACTAATTTGGGGCTCGATAGTAACAATTATCGAATTCGATTTTTTTTCGATAAACATTTGAGTGCACAATCTGGTTTCATTTAATCTGTGTTATTATGTTACATCTCAGAGATTAGATTTTGCACATTGGAATGTACAGGCGCCACGGACTAAGATACTATGGACTGGTATCGAAAGATATATTAGCGGAACCAAAATGTTTCTTAATGGCGGGCGTAAAAAATCTAGCAAAACTGTCGCCATCTATGAGCAAAAGTTACATTACTCGT
>JAIPRL010006261.1:0-28217 GCA_025469235.1 Pemphigus obesinymphae
AATTTTCTAGAATATGATTATATAGAAGCAAATATTATAAAATTACAATTCGAAGTTTTCAACGCTACTTTTATTTTAATATAGTATATTTGTATAGATCACCGTCCAATTATATTAATGAATTTCTGCCTAGACTTGAAAATGTGTTAGATTCCGTTAAAGGTAGTAATGGAAATATTACTATTATTGGAGACATGAATATAAATATAATAGGTCGTAATCATGATGACACTTCATACTTGGATACTATCTCAGAGTATGGATTTAAGTCCTATATAAATGTGTACACGAGAACCTCATTAAATTCTAATCATTCTTGTTTAGATCATATTTTTCACAAAAATGCCAACAATAGAAATACAAATATATATACACAGGAGTCATACAAACAGATATTACAGATCACTACTCCGCTATTATATCAATAGGAATAAAAAATACAATAATGAATTCTACTGATGAAGTTTTAAAAGTAATTAATTATAAGAAATTAAATGATTTACTTACTAAAGATAGTTGGTCTGATATCTATTGTGAAAATGATGTTAATGTATGTGTTGATTCTTTATTAAATAGAATAACTATGACCATTAATACGTCAACAAGAATAAAAGTAATTAATTCCAAAAATAAACGTTTAAAAGAGTGGATGTCTTCTGGTTTACTTTGTTCTTTGAGACATAAACAAAAATTATCAATTGAAGTTAAAAAAAACCTCCTAATAATCATAAACTTTTTGCTTACTTCACAAAATTTAAAAATACATTTCCATTCATTTTAAGAGCTGCTAAAACAAATTTTTTTAAAAATAAATTTAATAAAGTCTCTTATAGTCCGAAACTTACATGGAAAGTAATCAAAGATGTTGTAGACTCCAAAAAGCACGACAGTCATAAATTTAAATCAGTCAAAAATGGTAATAATATTATCTATGCTAACGAAAACCCACATAAAGTTGCTAATCTATTTAACTCGTTTTTTACTAATATTGGTAGAAATCTTGCAAACAATATCTTAATTAATCCTGATTATGTAGAAAATTCATTAAATGAACTATTTGATCTTTATTTTAATGAAATTATAAATGAATCAGAAGTTTTTCAAATTATTAGAAACTTAAAAGACGAAACGGCCGCAGGATTTGATGGTGTATCTGTAAAAACTTTGAAATGTATAGCAAATAATATTGTAAAGCCTCTAACAAACATATACAATAAAAATATAAAATATAAAATATTTTCTGTTAAATTTAAATTAGCAATAGTCAAACCTTTATATAAAAGTGGAGATAAACAAAGCATAAATAATTACAGGCCTATCTCAATGTTAAGTAATTTTTCTAAAATTCTTGAAAAAATTGTTAAAAAAAGATCGATGTCCTATTTAGATAAGTTTAAGCTACTTTCAAAAAACCAATATGGTTTTAGAAATGATATTGGAACGGAAAATGCCCGATTCAGTGCAACTAAGTTTATCTATGAGTCTCTTGATAAAGGAAAAAAAACATTAGCCATTTTTCTAGACCTTGCTAAGGCTTTCGACTCGGTTGACCATTCCCTACTTATTAATCTACTCCCTTCATTCGGTATTAATAATTCATGTTTCAATTGGTTCAAAAGTTATTCGCAAAATAGGAAACAAAAAGTTAAAATTAACGAAATAATTAGTGATTATATGTTAATTGACTGCGGTATACCACAGGGCAGTGTTCTTGGTCCAACTTTATTTATCTTATATATTAATAACATATGTAATATCAATATCAATGGTCAAATAGTTACATATGCTGACGACACTTGTCTACTATTTTCTGATGACTTTATTGGTATGATGTTTGCACAAAAGCTTTAATTGGTTTCAAAAAGGTAATTTATCATTTAAATCAAAGAAAACTGACACTAAATTATAAAAAAACAAATTTCATGAATTTTACGATTAATAATTTTGAAAATAGTTTTGATGAACTACAAATACATTTTTGTGCTGATAATAGTCTATGTAACAATACGTCTTGTAAAATGTTATTTAGGGTTCCCAGTACTCGTTATTTAGGTTTAATTTTCGATAGTAATATGAGATGGAATTTTCATACAAATTACCTAGTTATGCGTTTACGTACTCTTAATTTTATTTTTTATAAATTGCGGTATATTGTGTCTTTAAACACTATGAAAACGATTTATCTGGCTCTATATCAGTCAATTTTTCAATATGGTTTATTAGTGTAGGGGGGTTTGACTGAAAATTACTTAAAACCTTTATAGTTACAACAACAAAAAATGATTAGAATATGTCTTCGTAAGCAAGTATTAGAAGGCTCTACTAACCTTAATTTTAAAATTTTTAATGTCCTTTCAGTATAACAATTGTATAAAAAAATGTCAATTATGTGGATTGTAAAACATCTAGATGACTGGGTTGATTTTACAAATATTCAAAATAAAAGAGAGCAGAGAGCATATGGTGCCAAAATAGGTTTTTGTAAAAAGTCTTTTGGTCAGAAATTTGTTAATTATCTGGGACCTATATACTATAATTCCTTGCCTATAGAATTAAAAAAAAGATGCTTTTCAAAATGGTATAAAAGTTAAAAAATCGGTCATTAATTGGATTCTCAATATTCGAGAGTAGTTTTAATACTAATCCAGATAACTTTTATTTTATTTTTTTCTTTCGTGTTTTTCGTCTTATATCTGTAATTTTTTATAATCTATTACTGTAAATTTTATTTTATTTATTTTTTCTCATAATTTACTTTTTTTTATATATAATGTATGTATATATTAAATACTCTAAATTAATTTAAATCGAATTATATTAACAGTGTAAATTAGTAATATACACTTTTGTAACTCTGTGCCTCCGCCACAAGCAAAGCTTAAAAGAGGCACATAATATTTCATTCATATACTTTGTTAACATTTGTATAACATGTGTATTAAAAATAATAATAATAATAATAATTTCTATTTACGGACGCATATAATCAAGAGTTGGTTGGTCGTCGGTATGCATAAAAACAGGGGGTGAATTGATTTTAGCTGTTAATATGCAATATCATTTTGATACAAAATATTGAACAACCTAGAGCAAATTTTTTGAGAATAGTTCCTACCTTAACAATAAAAATAAAATATTTGAAGAATATATTGTGTATTAAAACCATCTAGGTAAGAATATTTTATCTTCATAATACATACATCAAAATTTGGAATTGAATTATGTACTGACTAACTAATATTAAACAATTGGATAATACTTCTAGAGTACTTTTATCTGCCCCAAGAAAAAACCATAACCAATAATTGTGAAAAGGTATATAATACTGTTAATTTTAAGAAACATATTCAGATAGTATAGATATAAGATTATAAACCTTCATATAACATTCGCAGGTTCAACATTTTTAATATTGAAGTAATTTTTAATAAATATAAAATGCTATAGAATCCCACCATTCCAGCCAATTTGCAAACTGCATAAATTATAATATGTATTATTTTTAACTTTCTAATTTAATTAATATTATGTAGATATTATTCTTTTATACAAAAAGTTTGTTTAATTTAATTGAAAATAATTAATTATTTTTACATTTAATAATGTTTGAATTGAATATTGAAAACATTTACATTCGTTACCAAGTTTTGCGTAGTTAAAAAAAAATTTAAAATATAACGTTTAAATTTCGGATCTAATAGTTTATAGTACACTTTTATTTTATATTAATTGGTTATTTATTTTCTAAATTTCGAATTTTTTTTTTTTTAATATTATTTAAAATATTCTACGCTATTCAGGGATCTTAGAACAATACAATTAATAGGTGATAAGTCATAACATTGTATTTCAAAATGATAGTTCTTCAAAAAAGTATTATTTATTATTATTTTTTATTATATTATATTATTATAGTTAAAATGACAATTATTAAAGCACAAGTTTGATTTTGTTAAAAAGGTTTTATTATATTTTGTTAATTAAATGATAGGTACTGAAATAGTAAATAATTTTTTCGTCCACCCATTTAATTTGTACACCATATTTGGACCGGAGACCATACTTCTATATTCCTACCTATCTACTTACTTATCGTATTTAAAATGATAGTAATTTAATATGTTTAATATATATTCTATGCAATTAAATGCATTGATTTATCTTTTTTTTAAATTCTTAACTATTTTTTAAATACTGATGAATTATTTTCTAATTTTAATTAATATTGAATATTGTTTACATCCCGAACTCACAAATAGATTAATTTTCATAAATGTATAAATTTAATTACATACCTACCTATATAGGTATATTAAAAATTACAATAGAATGTATCTACCTACTTAGATATTGAGTTGAAATAATATAATATGTAATTGTTTCTCGCATATTATTAACAACTATTGCATAATCTGGATATGGAGTAAACCGTTTTGTAATTTTAAACTAGGGAAAAAACCAAGCCATTTTCAGATTTACCATTCCTACTCAAAAATCAAAACCAGTGATATTTAAAACTATATTATTTAATGGTGAATAAATGTGTGTATAGTAAAATTATTAAATATATACATGTTAGTTAAATTTCACACAATTTAGGCTTATACGTTATTCGAAGACTTGTATCTTATTTCAAATGTTTATTAATATTGTAATTTGTGAATCGTGACAATATCGCTGTAAAGACAATATTGTCAACTTTACTGATATAATTTGTATGTACTTTTTAAATCTACAGTGATTTTTAAAAGCTGCACATTAATAATAAATACATTATTAAAATTATAAACCAATAATATAACAATACTTTGAAAAAAATTGTTTCGATATTTATTATTACAACAAAATATTGAATTGATTACTAAAAATAATAATTGCATTCATTATATAAACGCATTGCGTGTTTATATTATATAATCGATTTTATGGAAATTATAAATTTTAATGATAAAACAGTATTTTAGATTTATATAGTATAATAATTGTCTATCGGAATTCCATTTATTCATTTTGTTTTAAGAGGGAGTCTATTTTAAAGTGTTCTATATAGTTAATTTTAAGAAAAACAGAAATCTGAGATTTATAAAGTATATTAAAATACATTTAAAAGTATATTATAATTGATTACAGTATTTACTGTAATGTTTTTACTATAAATATTCGAAAATATGATTGAGTAAAAAACCGTTTTTAAGTATTTTTACTTATAACGCATATTATAAAACTTTCAAATGACAACATTTAGTTTATTAAAGAAATAATACATTTTACGGAAATAATAGTAAATATAAAAAATCGAAAATGACGTTGTCCTCGTATATTATTATAACATACCGTAATATTCAAAATTCCACCACCATATCTTGAAACGTGAAAATCAAAAAATAATTATAGAGTAACACGCATGTATCGTAGCTATAGATAACATACAATTTCAGCTTCCATTAAAGCCGTCCAAGCTGCCATCGTCGAGGACAAAAAAATTTCATAGGCCTGGTATAACGTCCAAATATATTAATATATACGCTTATGTGTTCTGTGTTTTTCATATTGTTTTTCCGTTTTATCTTTTAGTTTTAAGACAAGTGAAAATTTTATTTTATTTCCGCCCGTTCTCTGTAATTCGGAAAGTTCAATTACAACTCAATTACTATTTTCCGTCCGTCAAACTGCAGCACCGCCATAGGCTGTGTTATTATTGATATTATTTCTTTTACACAATTACGTTTTTTCTTAATAATGCCACCATATTTCGTTGTGTCAGGTCTAAAAAATCGGAGTGACGGTTGGACGTTGAGTATTGAATAATTGGATTTTATATTATTTCTAGATCCAAAGTATATATGGCGCTTATTATAATAATTATTCATCCATAGTTTTTTAATGTATTTATTCTCTCTGTTGTTTTCTTTATTGAGTTCACCTTTCACTCTTACATATTTTCTTATTTTTAACAAATATACGTTTATATGTGAATATATATTTAAGGAGATACTGTTACTTATACTCATTTATGATAATATAATACAGTGAAAAATACAGTCACGCGTTAATCGTATTGCCATGAAAATGGTTTAATTATGATTTTTTTTTTTTATTTTTTTTTTTTTATTTATTGTTTCGGGCTGACAATTAAAATAAAGCTCCAAAATTATTCCGCTCGTCTTGCATTGCATTTTGAATAATTAAGTAGATGTTGGAAATTATTGAAATGCTCCTAATAACGGCGGTGGAAACGTAACCACAACAGTGAATATATAAATATACAGAAATGAAGTTATATGAATGTATATGTATATATTATAAAATGAAGGGCGAGTTACGAGATGAAGATATCATACTTAATATTTCAAAGACAAAAACCAAGCTAGTAAGTCAGTCTCTAAATTATATTTATTTATTTCATTTTAAAATAATACTTGTTTATTTGAGTTTTTTGAGTCACAACGGTTACAACATTATTATTATATAGGATAAAATTATTAATTATTATTATGTATACAGTGAGCAGTTACCATCTGATATAAATAATTTAATGCAAGTTTTTGTCAATAATCACTAGGAACCTCTTAAATTTAAATATGATAATAATTACATACGTTTTAAAAAAGATTTTACAGTTAACAACTTAACTGAGATACATTTTTTTGAAATTTAAATCGACTACTACAAAATTCTATTGGGGATTTCGCAAAATATTTCACATGCTTGCCATAAGACTTAATTTAGGATCTCAAACCAAGACAAGAAAAATGCTACCTCGTTTGAAATTTAATTTATAAGGAATCTTCCGCTATACGTATAATATATAATATATAATGTATCATTGTATGCAATATCGTTAGTAATTAGCAAATGATTTGTTAAAGAAATATTAATGGATAGAACATAGCTAATATAATAATTATGTACCTTATAAAAATATTCTAATTTATATAATATTAGCTTAATATGACTATAATTTTACTTTACTGCATTATAACTACCTATACAGCATTTATTACTGATAAGAAGTGAGCGGATTTGTAGGTTTTTACATATTATTACTGACTGTTGGTATACCTACAGTCCGACGAGGGTAAAAAATTGGAAATTTGTCGATATTCGTGTAAAAATTAAATTTTCATATTGTATTTTATTTTAGAGGTTAGAGAAACGTATGGGAACAACCTTTTTGATTCTGAGTAAAACAAGAATTTTTTTCTTTTCAGATGATGTGGTTTTTTTGTGTGTATACTTCTTTGGATTGAAGGAGTCATGTAGATGTAATAGAAATTAAATTGATTCTAGTTAGTACTTTGAAAAGTTTATTTTTAATTTTCCAATAATTTCCTTAAATGTAACGATAAATTGTCTTTTAAACGGAAATATTTTATAAATGTAAAATAAATAATAAAAAAATAATATAAACAAAAAAATAAAGTTATCATAGTTAACGTATTTTTAATTTTTTAATAAGCTATTATTTTTTAACTGAATTTATGTACATATTTTTTTGGTTCATTAATATTATTAAACCTTTTTCTATATTGAAATGTATATTATAATTACATTCTAAGACGTGCAAACAAAATTATAATTAAAAGAAGATTTATTTAATTTTATATATGAAATATGTTCCTTGTATCGAATGTTTGAAACTTCTACTACCTTTTTCAAAGTAAAATTTGTTGCAGCTATATATAAGCTTATAAACACCAAAGTTATCATAAATGACAAACAATTAATTTTTAATTTTTGAATTTAATATTTATTGTTTTAATAATATTTCATTATACAATTATTTTATTAATTTTATTATGACTATGTAGTAATAGGACTGTGTAATTTTACTTTTTTTTTTTTTTTTTTTGTGAATTATCATAATTGTACTTATATCAAAATTATTTTTAATTCTTATAACACATATTATTTTGAATTCATTTTGATAGTTAGATTTTATTTTGTGGAATAAGTTCGAGTCTTTTTTGTAAAAATTGAAGTTTAGGATCATTTGAAATTATTGTTTCAGTTTTAGTGGGTTTTCTATATATATATATATTGAAATTCAATTTATTTTTGGTGATATTTCAATATAAAAAAAAGATTTAATAATATTAAAAAACCAAAAAATATGTTAATTCAGTTATAAAAGAATAACTCATTAAAAAAATTAAAAATATGTTAACTATGACAAGTTAATTTTTTTGTTTATATTGTTAGTTTTGTTATTTCCCATACATTTCTAAAATATATTAATAAAATACTGGCTCAACCGTAACATGTAATGTTACTTTCTGTATTTACATCTATGATGTCTTTAAATATGGATGCCAAGTGGACGTAATCTATACAGATTTCACGAGTGCGATTTGCTCAGTAAACCATAATACGCTATTGTTTCGGTATTCGAGACAATGGAGTTCGGTTACCCCCCACTAGACTGGTTACATTCGTATTTACTTAACAGGTTTCAGTGGGTGAAACTTTTCAGCTTTAAATCTAAAATCTTTACAGCCACGTCTGGTGTCCCTCAAAGGGGGCATAAATCTCCCATTCTATTTGCTTTATTTATATGCAGCGTCTCAAAGGTCTTTTATTACTGTAAGCGTCTATGTTTTGCGGATAACATTAAGATTTTTCTTAAAATTTATACCCTTGTGGATTGCTTGCATTTACAAGATAACTTAGACGGACTAGTTAAGTAGGATAAAAACATTGGGCTATCCTTTAACGTCAATAAATGCAAGTCTATGTCCTTCTCTAGGTGCCGTTTCCCTAGTAAATTTTGTCATTCAGTTAATGGTGCTGTTCGTATCTCCGTTAATGAGGTCTGTGATTTTGGTTTCGTCTTTGTTTCCTCCCTATGTCTTAAAGCTTGTATTGACCATATCACCTGCAAGGTTGTTAAGATATTAGGTTTTATAAAGCGTGTCGCTGTGGCGTTTAAACTCTCTAGGTCCTTAAAGGCTCTATTCAGTGCACTTATAAGGCCCATTATTAAGTATAGTTCTGTGGTCTGGAACTCTCACTCAACGGTGTACCCCCAGAAAATTGAGCGAGTCCAGTGAAGGTTTCTCACCTTCGCTGGATTCAAATTTAATACTGTCCATTGTCAACATGATTAAAATTCTATACTCCGAGCTTAAATCTCCAATCGTTAACTGATCGCCAACTAGCCCATGATCTACTTTTCCTTCGTAATCTCATCAGTGGTAAAATTGATTCCCCTCTCTCCTTCAACATATACAATTTAGAGTTCCTCCGCATCCTAATCATAACATTGATCCTATCTCTATTCCTTCATTTGCTAAAGATTATTTATATTGGACCACTAACACGCTGTATGATATAAGCCAATTTAGACACCTCTTTCTCTTATAATATATAATTATTTTATTTTTGTAAACATACTGTTACTTTTTTTGTCTTCTGTTTTTGCATACATATTTTGTTATTTGGGTTTTCCCCAAATAATTATTATAAATAAATAAATTATTATCGATTTCAATAACTGCAATAAAGCTAATTGTTGAACTTTTAAAATTGTTGGTTCCTTGTAATAAAAGTAGTTGTAAATGGGCGACACGATTTTTGTTCGTTATTTATTCTTAAGAATGTATTATTGTTTTAATAAAGTTACAGAATATTACGAAAAATAAAATTATTTCAATGAAATTTTACAGCAAATCCGTACAAATTAATGACAATTTTGGAGATCGGAGAACTTTAAAATAATTCATCCAATATTAATAAGAAAAATACTGAATATTGGAAAATGTTAATCCATGAAATGATCGGGTACCTATATTTCTAGTGTTTCGCAAGTAAATTTGGTAATTAAATATGTATGTATATAATTAATTAACTTTAAAGAAACTAAATCACGATGATTTTGTGCAGAATAATATATGTAGTAACATTTTCGAAATCGGATAAAATTGGGAAATTAATTAATATAGCCTGTGGCATGTATATTTTATTACAATACACTACACATGACTATAAGCTTATGATAATATATATCGAAATGTGATACTGTTATGTTATTATAATATTATTTTAATGCACATTATCACAATCCAATTTCAATGGCACTTTAGAATTTCTACACGATATACAGTGTGTTTGAGATAACTGAAATATTGTAAATCTTGTAAATTCGAATAACCAATTTGATTTTGCTTTTTTTTTTTTTGTTAATAATAAATAACATTAAAACACATAAGTACAGTGTACTCAGTATACATGAATATAATATCGTTTTAAATGTAATTCTTTTAGATCATTCTAGAAATTGACACAGTAGTAGAAAAAAAACGTACTATACATTTAACATTAAATTGAGTTACATTTTACAATTTTGTACATGAATACAATTTTTTGAAGTTTATAAAGTAATGGCTATAAGTTTTTGATTGATCACAATTGTTTAAGCATAAAAATTAATTAAAAAAATATAATTTTCTATAATCCGTTATCAAGAAAGAAAAAATAAAAAATTTTGTACTACGTATACGGAAGTCTAAAATTATAAAACATTTTTACTTTTGAGGACAATATATTATATTATTTCCAGCTGTTTCAAACACGTTGTATATAAAATATATACATATTAAACTATATACTTACGTATATAGTATATAGATATATTATTATTATAAGGATATACGCACGTATTGTATATGTTTGAAACTGAATCTTCTTTATGTGTGCGTACAGAGGTAATTTGGTTTAATAATAATTAGTCTGTATGTGCAGTGCAGGATAGTACGTATATACTTTGACCAAAAACGGTCGAAAACTATAATTCTAAATTAGTTTTCCTGACGAGATCATTTTATATACTGCTGCAACAGTAGGGGGCGGCGAAGCTTTTGATATTTTGCCATATTTCACAAACAAAATATAATGGTGTATAATATATAACAAGTTTCTATGCTCAAACTAAAATATCGTTTTATGTCCCGTGGACGAAACTAATGATGATAAACAAAAAAAAAAAAATAATAATAATAATAATAATCATCATTTATTTTTCACGATACACTCCGAAAGAGCTAAACTTCGATCCTTCCGTAAATATCTGCACAAAGATTAAAATTCCTCAGACGAAATTACAAACCGCAATGCTACGGTGACAATTATCAGGTAGAAATAAATATTCATACCATATTTTTGTATAATTATTAAATTTATAAATTTTTGTTTTACTAAATACACGTTTTATTGCTAAATTTTTGTGTTTATATACATAATGTTTTAAAATTGTATTCGAATAAAATCCAAAAAGATCAGCCAAAATATATTTTTCGGAAATCTCGAATGACATTCCAAACATTTAAAAATCTCGTAATACATAGTAATACAACTAAAAATAATTATTTAAAAGCTATTATATTAAGAAACATTTAAAGATAAATTCGAGTGTATAGGAAAATGCATGAACAATTCTATAGGGGACCATCAAATTTGATGATATATCTGAATGCATTTGGTAACAAGTCATTGAATAAATAATACAAAATAGTAGTATTAAATGAATAAAATATATATATTAATATATATAGGTATAATATACTAATAAGTAGTTATAAAACTTTTTATTTCGAAGAAGATACATCTCAATATTAAGAAGATTCTTATTAAATATATGTTTGGAATGTAGCAACATATATAAGTTAAACATGGGTCATAAATAATATTGAAAATAAAACAGAAGATTTTGAGATGTGGTGCTGAAGGTGTATAGAGAAGATAAGTTAGATAGGGAGGAAAACAAATGAAAATATGCTAGGAATTGTTAAAGAAAAACGTAAATTGATTATTTTGAATAGATCAATATCTTGTAAAATGATTGGACATGTCCTGAGATATCCAGAAGAGCTGCATAATATAAGTATAGATAGAATGATTGAAGGGAAAATAATTGCAAGATGATTTCGTAACTATTATGTAGAACAAATTAAAAATGAGGCAAGAATCAAGACTTTTAAGAAACTGAAAGAAAAACGAACAAACGTTTAGAATGGACAATTAGAGTTATTAGACCAACCTACGGGTTGAAAAAACAGATATATACATTTAAATGAAAATTTAAAAAGTAGATACGTAATATCAAAATAATGTTCATCACACGTAATATTTGATTCGGTCAAAATAATCTTCTAATTATTAATCATAACTCTAAAGCCTAAAATAATGAACTCAAATACAAATATCAGTACTTTAAAATAATATTGATAATGCTCAATAAATACAACTATAATAATTATTATCAGAATCATAACTAGTAATGTGATTTTTAATCCATTCCCCCAATTAATTTTTATTATTGGTGTTTATGATAGATGCAATTTCATTATTACATTGGTTAAAACTATCGTTTAGATATAACCACAAAGTAATGTTAATAATTTACGATATAACGATATAATATTATAGTATATATGTATAATCCGTGTTTTTTACGATATAATATATAAATCAATTGTGATGATTTTATAAATAGGCAATATAAAAAAAATTATTATAGAGTTTAGCTTTAAAAAGTATTAATAAAAAAATGGTAAGTAGTGGGTGGAATAACTTTAATTGTAGAGTAGGATACTGGTAATGGATATACTAAATTTGGAAGTCATGATAAATCATTGCATTCTATACATATTTTTTTAGCGAATATCGTGGAAATAGATAAACTTAATATGACTGCTGGGAAAATCAAAAAATAATTTCTAGAAAGTAACATCTAAAACCAATTTGCTATCAAAACATCTATTTACTTCAAAAATCTTAATCAATTCTTTGAACCCTTAAAGTAGTATCTAAAATAAAAAAGATAATAATAATTAATCTTCGATCGAGGAATATTTATTGAATACTAATTATTATATTAAATCATTAAAACATCCCTTATTCAAATATATATAATGCACACCAAAGACACTTTTAACGAATGTGGTCATTGTTGAGAGGTGGTGTCATTATCGTCGATTGTGGCAGTCATTGGTACAATAAACTATTATGGAAATTAGGTTTGACGATTAGACGTCTGTTTGCAGTGCAGATACCAATACATAGTCATATTGGCATATATAACAATTACCTAGATTATACGTAGTTAGATAATTACAAGTTTCTAAAAACATAGTTGTCATAAACACTATTTGATATATCATGGTATTTCAGTTATCTGTCTCGAGAATTTCACGCATTCACACCAAAACTAATATAGTATAACATTTTGTAATTATACATGATATTATGACGGTAAAGTCTATAGACAATACGTTATTAACATAATATATCTATTGTTACATATCAGTATTCAATAGATTTTTAGATTAAACGTTTAAAATATGATACCAAGATGCGCTATTTTAACCTTCAAATATATTCTTAACATTCTTTTAAACACAAAATATTCCCTATAAACCAAGCTCAATCAGAGATATACTCAGAGATATATTTATAAAGATATAAAATTAAATTAAAATAAATAAATATAGAACAAATAAAGCTATTATTCGACCTAAAGATAAGTCCAATGCTATCGTTTTTTCGTATATAGATGATGTACATTGCAAAATATCCGAATTTAAAAGAATAATAATATTAAATTATTATATTTACAATAAACAAATTAATTAATTAATTAAAAATTTTTTTGAAATAATTTCTGATGATCAAAAATGTTTTTATTCAAATGCAATATCAATACAACTGTTCTACAATTACAACCATTTATTAAATTACATACAAATAACTTCCTATTTAACTTATCATACGTTTTAAAACTGCTCCAACATATAATTTAACTAGATATTTAGATCCATTTATTAAACGTAAATTAATTATAACAGAATATTATATATAATTTTATAGATAAAACTAACAAAGTTAATATTGTACCAGGATGCTAAATGATGTATATGTAAACAACTTTTATATTACTACTCCAAGACTTCGCGAGCATTAAATATACCCAAAGATAAACTTGCACATAATATTGGATTTAATAATAAAGAAATTAATTAAATTATTCATTGCGTTAACATTATAGGTAATTAATTAAAAAATTTTTAAGTATAATCAATATGTGTATTCCCAAAATGATGGTTTCGCCATGGGTATTTATGAGCATTACATTATAAATTATACATGCAAAATTATGAATCAATTTACATATTAAACTATAAAGTATATAAACAATACATAATGTCTTATTTAAGATATCTTGATGACACACTTATTCTATACAAAGGTACAAATAGCCAGACAGAAGTTATTTATTCATTTAAATTTTGTTACGGCCGATTACAAAGATGTGATATATGTATACATTATAGATTATTTACAATAATGGAAAATAAGTTTATGCAAAAAAAAAACATGCAATTTGGTTTCAGTACCATAAAGATGGTAGTTTATTAGCCAAACGTATCATACGGTAAAGAGGTTGATTACGATCATAATTCGTGATACAAGACGGAGTTGTAAAAGGAACATGAGTACTCATAGATCTATGTGAAAATTCTAAAATTAATGCAGGATAAAAGGGACGGTGAATCGACCGAGCTGTCAATTAGTTTTCATAGAAATTTAAAGTTAGCAGCAACCCTTCGGTCTGCTAAAGAGTTGATAACCATTCTATGTATCACAGATGCATAATAGTGTAAAGTATAATTCATATTTAAAATATACGCAGCGAGCGACAAGAAAATTCTTGAACACACTCTAATTATATATAGGGTTCAATGCGTCATAAAGATCCCGAATAACCGTCGTGTATTCTAAATCTAACCGGACCCAGTACAATGATTTCACAGATGACTCAAGCTTGAATTTCAAAGAAATTCGTTTAATATAACCTAGAATTTTAAACGCTTTGCAGCATTTAGATTCAATATTAAAGTGATAATGGAGATTAGGAATAAAAATAATACCTAAATCCTTTTTTGTGGTCACCATGCTGAAATTGGGGAAATTATAAATCGCTAAAACTACAGGGAAAATAAATTAAAGAGTAACTCTTAATGCAGAACATGGACTAACGTTAATTTACATTAAAGTGTAATCCAAGGGTATTCAATCACTCAACCATATTGTTAGACTCAGATTGAAGAGTTAGTTTCTGAGATTATTTTATGAAAAATCTTAAGATCATCAGTGAAAATAAGAAATTTCCAGTTAGATAAAACTGGTTTTATTCCTTAATGAAAAAGCGAAAAATAATGGAGATAAGTGACCTCCTTGAGGAATGCCAAAAAGTACTTGGAAAGTAGAGAACTTAAAAATTAAGACAGATAGGTAAGATTTCAACCGCAATAGAAGTGGTTCACCAAATCTAGTCTTGTGAATTAGTGAAAATTACATATATCTAGAATGGTTTACAAAAGCATCAAATACTAAATTATTAAATATAATGGAATTTAACAATAAAGTTATGTTATACCGGACAGCCGGTGTGCTATCTAGAACCAGTGATTCAAAAATGTTTGATAGGTCAGGAAGAATTGATAACGGTCGATAGTTTTTAATGTCGGAGATTTCATTAGACTTAAACATTGAAGTTATATGGCTGATTTTTCAAATATCAAGAAAGATGCCTTCATCAAGTTAGTGCCAGAAAAGTAACCATAATGAAGAGGATATAACATGTCTATTGTCT
Source organism: Pemphigus obesinymphae (assembly GCA_025469235.1). Taxonomy (NCBI): domain Eukaryota; kingdom Metazoa; phylum Arthropoda; class Insecta; order Hemiptera; family Aphididae; genus Pemphigus; species Pemphigus obesinymphae. Next base: position 15,650 of record JAIPRL010006261.1, read on the forward strand.
AAGCTGATAAAGAAAATCACCTGAAAAACAATCAGGGCCAACAGAAGTAACACTGTAATATAAATATTTATAATATTATTTAAATTCATACATTTAAATGTTATTATTATTTGTATCCACTCATTATTATTAACAAATTTCTAAACTTGTTTAAAAAATTACAAATTTAGACTTTATGAAAACTTACATAAACAATGCATGAACTAATGCAACTATGCATAAACAAAAAGTATTCTTCAAGAAAAAGTTACACAGATATACATACTCGTAAAATTACTATTTATATTAAACGAAATTGTATATTTTAACGGACCGGAATCAAGAATTGGTACATATATATATATATATATATGAATAAATACATACAGACATAAGACACATAAAAATATAAAATAATAGCGTTAAATAATTTACATCATAACATATAAGATAATTTTATATAATATATATTAAACGATATTACAATAGAATTATTAAGTTAATAAGAGAAATGGGGGACCTTGTTGGTAAGACTCATATACCTACCTTGTTAACGACTCATTCAAAATATAGTTATTAGGGGCAAGGAGAAATTGGAAAGGGAGCCAAATTACGAGTACGACGCATAGGTAGAGTATGGATATTTAGCGCATGAAATACCGGATCATAATCATGAGGAGGATGTGATATGCCTAACTTAAAAGCAGCAAATTTAAGGAACTTATATTGGACTCGTTTGATTTAATGGCAATCATCAGTAGTAAACGGGTTCCAGACTACCGATCCATACTCTAAAATTGGCCTAACTAAAGCACGATAAAGTGATTTTAACGAGGTGGCAAGCTTAAATTAGTCAGCTATTCATTTAATGAAGCCAAACAGCTTGAGCGCCTTACTAGTAACGTAATCAATGCGAGCTTTGGGATTAATTGAGAGAACGAATAAAAATCCAAGATCACGGATATTGTCGACAATAGAGACAAGAACAACACCATGAATAGAATAGGAAAAGCTTAAGGGTGATCGGCCCCTTGAAAAAGTCATTGATTTGCATTTAGAAACTTTAAAGCTTCAGCCTAGACACTCACCACAAGCGACAAGACTGTCGAGATCTGATTGTAGACAGATACAATCTTCAATAATGCTAATCTTATGATAATGCTTAAAATCGTCAGCAGAGCAGATAACTTCACTATGGGAGAGAACGGTAGTGACATTATTTAAGAAAAGAGTGAAACGAAGGGGAGAGAAGTGGCCCCCTCTGGGAACACTCGATGGAGCAGTATAAAATATAATAGACTTAATGCCGAAGAGTTTAACTCAGCGTGGTCTATATTGGACAAAAAATAACGAAAAAGAGGATAACCAAAACCAGAGGTGTCAAGCTGGGAAATATGGCCGTCATGATTAAGTAGTAAATCAAATGCTTTCATGAAATCAGTGTAGATGGCATCGTCTACCTACGATCGTTCACGAAGAGAATTTATGATATACTTATAAAAAGTTACACTACAAGAAGTTGCTGACAGTTCAGGACGGATTTACAGGGTTAACAGAAGGTAAAATACACGACCGACGGTTCGAGTTTATCTTTTAAATAATAATAATAATAATACAAGCTCGACTCGCGTGTTTGCGTCAAATCGCTTAATAACAATTATTGTTATTATAATATTATTGGACATTATAATATTATCGTGTGTTCCCATGTCGGCTGCGTGGCGGTGAAATACGACGAGAATGCTCGCGCCGAAACAATTCTGTCAGAAATGTAAACAGACCGCCGCCGCCGCCGCCGCCGACAAACTTCAACGCGCCAAAAACTTACTCCATTTAGTTACTGTACACATGTATATTATACGCGTCTATAAATCGTCTTTGGAAAACTCGTTAAATTCACATACACGCACACATGCAAACTGTGTAAAACTATATTATAATAAATACCACGCGATATATTATATAGACACCGACCGCTGACGTAATCGATAGACCGGCACGAGTTTTCGCATGATGTTTATGCGAGAAGTTTTCTTTCTCAAACCAATAGTTTTGAAAAAAATAAAATAATAATAAAAAATAATGTAACCTGCTTTTTTTTCGTTTTGTGCAGTGTTTTGTAAATATCACAGGGTCAAACACGTCAAACGGTTTTCCAGGCTGGCCGGATTGTTATAATCATAGTCGTAGGTTAAAGACTATAGGTTTCGAAAATAATACGATTAAAACGCATAAATCCGGTCAGTGTATGGTGAATAAAGTACTCCGATCTTCGGGCACCATGTATTGCACAAAAATTACAATAAATTACATAAAATATTTCTTTCTAGAAAATTAATTTCGGCCGATTGATGATTATTGATCAATTAAAAAATATAATAAAATCTGGAAATTTTATTTGTTACCTATTTTCTTATTTCCCCTTTATTTATCGAATATATCCGTTATAAATATTAGCTTATCTATACGCTTAAGAGAACGCTACATCGACTATTTTCAGTTGTAGAAATATATATTACTACGCAAAACTTTTAAAGCGGACTCTTAAAGTGATTTCAGAGTTAAAATACTTATTATCAAGTAAATAGAGGACAACGTTTTCTAATATACTTTATTTATTTAGTAGTATTAATTTATTTATCGAAAAACAACTAATGAAGTTTGCAAAAGTTAGAAATTTATTTTTCAAAACTACAATAATTTTTTTTATATTAGTAAACTTAAAAAACTCGAATTACAATTACATCCAAAATGTTGATTTCTATCGATTTGATAATACAATAATATAATTTGATTAAATCTATAATCGCTTTATGAACTTATTATAACAATTTTGGAAAAATGCATTTTTTTTAAATAAAAATCATGATTACACAACAAAAAACAGTTATAAGAAACTAATTATTAATTACTATTAAAATGTAATTAAATATTATTAAATGCTTAGATTTTTATATTTCTATACGTTTCTTAAAAGTTGTCTATACAAAACCCATTATAAAGTGAATGTGTAGCACCATCGTAAAGAGACGACTAGAAAAATCGAAAAATTACCTCTTCAAAATATCAACTAAAACCAATTCTATCATAAAAACTATTAACTTATACATTTATTCTCGACACTTTATGGTCAGTAAAACCACTTATTTGGGGTTTCTTCACTCCACTCTGAATATAGGCGTACACACCATAGGGGGAAGGGTGGTCATACACCCTAAATGGCTTTCTTCACTATATTCAAATATGAAAATAATCAAAATGTAAAATGGTTTATGAAAAATAGATAAAAACTAAATGGTTAACTAGTTATCAGCTAAATTATTGTTTGGAAAATTATTATTTGCCAACAGTGTATGAAGATTATAAATATTTTACACGCTAAAATTATCGGTGCACGTAATGCGTAGCATCCATATCATAATGTTGTTTTTCGTCCGCGTTATATTTATACCTAATTAATATTAATTCCACACAACAATATTTAATCTCAATGGAATTTTTCGGTTTGTAAATTTAATCTTAAATAGATACATTGTTGAAAAACCACCACCGGGTACAAAAGAACGTACCATTCGGCAAACTTTACCATTCTTCCTTCACCGTTTTAATGAGATTTACCCGGGCAAACTCACGCAATGTCTGAAGGAATCGACCTCAGTTCTTCGGCGGTCTACCATTATTCGCCGTTGTCTTTTATGTTCTATTTTTGTTGTTAAAATTAAAGTATTAATTTTCTTAAATTGTAATTTTAATATTCATCTTAATGTAAAAAATAAAAGCTTAAAATTTATTATCGAAATTAAAATTGTCGTTACTCATATCTTTATCATCTCTCTCTCTAACATCGATAATCTTATGTCGTCTCATGCACCAAGGATTGATCCTAAACCAAACAGTGTGAACAACCTTGAAAAACCCGATAGTACTCGAGTTCATTGCGCACTCAGGAAACGCCAAAGTCGGTTGTTCTGCTGTATGGTCTTCGTCAGTGTATGAGCGTATGTTTCAAAACGTTGTTTACCAGTTCCCTAAAAATTCTTTCCTAATATCTGAATGCAAATCCTTATTTTTTATGTCTCAAATATAATTCTACAACGTATAATAGCAGACTTTACATTATAATACCATAACGAAGACCACAACAAATATATATAATTACCATACAGACAAAACCGGTGACCACTTGCAAACATTGAAGATGAAAAACACGTACGTCCGCAAGAAAAGACTTGCGTGGAGGAAAACAATGATAACTACGCAAAATGACTGGACACCGGCAACGTCGCGCGCCAAGAAAACAATATCTTCGATAACAATTTTGGATAACAAACAGGAGCAAACCTCGACGAACAACAGAGAAAATAAGAAGATAAAAGAATACAGACCCAAAAAACAATAAATATGACCAGGACCGAGAGGGCACATACCCAGTGACATATGCGCCAGATCGCCATCAAAAATCAACACATTTCTTTTTCTTTTTCATTACCCCACCTCACTTGATGGCTTGCCTAAATAGTGAACAGGTGTCAAAGACAAGGAAATATACAGTTCAAGTAATCCGGTAACCACCAAAAACGGACCAATAATCAGAAGCCGACCAATCACCAGCGACCACTCAGACACTTCCCTCAGATTTGGCCGCTTCATAGTTGTGTCTTCTTTCTCCCGAAAAAATTTCTAACAGAAATTCAAGCATACTTCGAGCACAGAAATATAGCACCACATAATCATCTGCTAATAATAGAGAATGGACTAAAAGGAAAAGCAATAAGATGGTTCGCCATTATCAAGGACGTGACGACAGAATCGTTCAAAAACTATTCTTTAAGCAATTTTTTATTAAAAACAAGCTGTAGGAAATATTTATAAAGTACACCGAAGCTGAAAAGCAACCAATTAAAAAAAGGTTTCAACAACCTTTCGATTACTGGATAGCAGAACTCAAACAAATAGACTGCCCGAAAATAATGGAAGAACAAGTGATAAGCTTGATATCAATTACTTCCATATTGTGATATATATAGGCCTATTGAGGCCTACATCCAAACAAACCAAGAAAATGAATTCCTGAGTATCTGGGAAATGCTCGTAGAAATGGTAAATAACAACAACAATCATAATAACGACGAAGAAGTCACAAAAAAAAAAAAAACACCAACATAAGCCAAGAATACAGCAAAGAACGATTAATAACTATTACGACGGTGGTGGCAATTTAAAAAAATTCCAACAAAGACCCAACAACCAACACGTCACATCATATAGATCCATATAACCAGACAGTAGGTAAAGCACTCTAAATACAAACAGGACAATAAACAGTCAAAACATAAAACAACTAACAGTGGACAGTACAGAAAATGTTTCAGACATTAAAAAAGAATAAGTAACAACAACGAACGAAAGAAAAAAACTGGAATACGTGGATTAGGTAGACGGACGTCCCACAGTCACCATAACCCAAAGTTCAGTATGAGAAACGTAAACGAAATGTTCTATTCTACCTCACATCTGGTCATTTGATAGTTGTGCTCTCCTGTATTACTTCGCTTGTACTCGGGACTAAGCTGGGTAAACCACTTACATAGTCGGATTGTAGAGTCTCGTAGAACCTGTTTGTATATAATATTATTGTAATAAATATTTAATTTATTGTGTCACGATCAATAAAAAAAAAGTAATTTAACAAACATCTGAGTTAATATTTCACTTACGGGAGCTTTCAACTGGCCCCGTAACAACGTTTGAGATATGGAAACCAAATTTTACATCGATATTCTTATAATTCCCGAGCGTATTTTAAAAGTAAATCTTTTTGAAATTCAACCTTTAAGAAAAAGCCTAAGGGCAAGTATATTTTAACTTTATTCAACGCCCAGCTCAACTTATTGTAAGAGAAAGCTGATATTTTCAGAGAATATTACTTATAAACAATAATACATGACGGCTAAGAAAGAATTGCTTGAAATCCGATCTTAAAGGAAGAAGGGAGATGTAAGTTCTACTTATATAAATATAAATAAAAACTAATGGTTTCTATTATTTTAAAGTAAAGTAAATATAACTCCATCTCTCCTTGAACATTTCTATGTACGCTAAAGACTCAAATAATGAATCTGTCAATATATAATTAAGGCTATCTGACAAATATAGTGGTTATAGTATTTATATATTATACTAAGAAATTACAATAGTTATGTTTTGATATATAAATTGATTTTTTTCAAAGTTGTATGTAATACTTTTTAGTCTCTATACATAAGTTTTATCGTTATATCCCTCTTTTTATAATTCATTGATATAGTAGATTTTTGGTTTAATACTCGACTGTCGTTATAATACTTGATGGCACACTAACAATATTTAAACAATTTTTAATTATTTTAAATATTAATACAAAATGTATATTATACGATATTCATGTTAAAATTGTGATTGAATTTCATTATTTGACTTCTATATGAAAATATTATAAATAAAAATAATAATTTATCTAAAATAAAAAAAATGATTTACAAATTATTACAGAATTAATTCAATGTTTTTATTTAGATAATTACTCTTAATATATGTATAGAAACTTGAAATGTACAACAGTTTAAAATTGGACTTCCAAACTTTTTTTTTTCAATTATTATTTTACATTGGATAGTTAATATTAATATTTTTTCATAAAAGTTAGATACGTATACGTATTATACCTATTGGCTATTATACAATAGAAGAACGACTATTATTGTTTGTATAACTTAATTATATTATTGCATTTAAAATTGAAGAAGCATTAAAAAGTATTAATAATATTTTAGATTAACTAATAAAATCAATGCTACTGATAATAAATGGATCTATGACAATCGTTATATATTTGATATTATTTATATATTATGTAAACAATCCTACATTGTTTTTTCTTTTTAAAATGCATATTTATTATGATCAAATAATCATTGTTCACGTAGATTTTGTAAGGTGTTAACACACAACTTGCACACCCAGAGAAAACGCCACTGATCTCGTGTATTGTAAATATTTATTAATTTCTTAATTATCAAGTAATGATGATAATAATAATAATCATTTAGTTTAAAATTATTTTAGATGGTAAAAACGTAAATAATTACATAATTAAAATTATAATAATATATATAATTCATATTCTATGAACTAAATGTGTGTAATTATACTTAAAATAACATAGTAACGGCCGTTAAAACAAATGCTATTTAAGAGTTTATCGTAATAATTATTATAAAATCTGTTTTTTGTTATAATTGCTGTTTTTCTTTCATTAAGTTGAACTTTTAATTATTTCGGTTTCGGATAAACATTGAATTGTAATGCAACACAGTTACTATATAGTATAATATATTATTTTACTTATATTTTAAAATATGCATAAAAAATATTTTCAATTATAGACAGTCTGTGAATTTCACAGAAAAGTATATTATTGTACAAGAGAGAGAGAAACAACCTAAATAAAAGCGAATTTCCCAATTGGGAAATTCATTACAACATTTTTGAGACATAATATTACAACAGTAATATTGATAATAATAAACTAGAAAACCATATTACTATAATATTTTGTTACAATATCATATAAAACAAAGAATACATAGTATTAAAATAAATTAATAAATGTTAAATAATGTAAATAAATTTACATAGTAGTAAAAACATTTTTATGGATAATATTAAAAATATCATGTATGATTGTTAGATTTCACACCGAATCCATAAAATTAAGATTTAAAATGTAAATGATTACAATTTGATTAAAATAATACCGGTGGAAGACATAAGCACCAAAATGAGATAAGAAAAAAAAAGTTGTATCGTATGAAAGCGCCAAAATCCTAAGTACCTATGTGCGACGGTTAATAGATATTAAATATCAGACAAATAATAGATATGAAATTTAGAACTATATCGTTCGATAACTCCAAACGTTGAATCTTAATTGACAAATTTATTATCTGATTACGATAGATTGTCACATAGACAGTGTGTGAGCAGTTGGTGTTATAACATACTGTTAGTATCACTTCGTGAGCATTCGTGTAGGCGTCATTCGTTAAAATGAATTTTACAAAAAGTATTACGAATAAAGGTGTTGTGTGCTTTTTATTTAAAAAGCAAAAATATAGATTTTCACGAGAAATGGTCAGTGGTAATGTGTCATTGAGATGTACCAAAAAAAAAATTTTAAATGTTCTGCTAGAATAGAGATGGATAAATCTATGACTGCAATTGTTCGTGTTAATGGTGAGCATTATTTACACGATATAGTGAACGATCATGATGCCCAGTGTCATATTTTGCGTAATAATTGTAAAGGAAAAGCAACTGAAATTATTACCGATCGACCATAAAAAATAAACGAGTTGTGTGCTGCTGAATATACTGAAATGGTTTCAGATGATATTGGAAATCCGTATTCGTGTTTTAATGTCCAGACAGAGTCGTAAATTATTACCGACAACGTCTCAATCATTGAAAGAAGCTATTAAGGGGCTTCGGCACCGGCCGTTTTTAAGGAGTTCAGTATAGGCAATTTTTAAGTAATTTTAGGAAAAATAAAAATCTAATAATTTAAAAATATATAAGTACATTTTAAAATTAATCTAAAAATATCCTCATACCCATACTACTTTTCATTGCTAATGTAATGACGGTATTTTCTAATAAACATGCTCACGCATTTCCATAATTGTAGGTTTCTGGATAAGTTTAGACAAAAAACATATCTTGGAAAAATTATAGATGAGTTGTTAAACTGTGTTTCTACCAGTTGGATTTAAAATTAAATCAATATAAAGATTTTTATGGTGGTTTCAAATTAATGAAAAAATCATTATTTAATTGTTTGTCATTTATTAAAAAAAAATTATTTAAAAAAATCATCTGGTAAAAATATAGGAAATATAATAACGAATTCAGAACTTTTTCAAAATTAAAATTGAACAAATTTAACACAGCCAATTTATGGAAATGCCAAGACCATTTTAGCGCCTTGAAAAATCTACTGTCGAAGACCCTTAATCAAGTCAGTAACCAAAATATTTTAATTAATAGACACGAAACGTTTTGTCACGTAGATACAAAAAGCAGAATCATTTTTCTGACCACTAAATCTAATATTCAATACATGTGCCACAATAGTCCAATTTTAGTTGCCGATGGTACATTTTACGTGTGTCCGAAATTCTTTTACCAACTATATACAATACATGTTTATAGCTGTGGAAGCTATTTACATTTAATTTACTGTCTACTACCAAGTAAGACTTCGAATTGCTACTAATCAATGTGAATGACACTTTTTTTTTATATAAAATTTTAAATCAACCAATTTATTAAATTTATATTTATTTAATATTTTAATTTTTAATTTTGGCGCTTATTTCATGTAGCCAATAATACATATCTCTGAGATGATTAGAACTATTTATATTTTAAACCGATTAATTACGTAATATTGTACTTAATATAACTTAATTATTAAAGGTCTTATTTTAGTCATCTCAGGAAGAACGATTTCATAGAAAATATTACATTATTTTGTCGTTGTGTACAAATTATTTAGTAGTTATTATATATATATATATATATATATAATATAGTATATAATATATGTAATATGTATTAAATAGGTTATATATTATTACCACGGCATAGGTATTTGACGAACACTGTGTAAAACATAATATAGATACTTAATGACATTTTTCTTCTTAGGAGATATTAATCATTCGCCTTTTTCGTAATGAAAATGGTGTCATCAATCAGTTGTTCAAAACGATCAAGTACGCGCACTGAAAATAAAATATTGGTATAAAAATGGGTATTAAATATTGGTATAAAAAAGAGTTTCTGCCATTCAGGGGCGAACACAGTGAGGGAGATTTAGGGCCAAAAATCCCCTCCAAAATTCAAGAAAATTAAGAAAATAGACAACTTGGATTAAAAAATTTCCCGCGAAATGATAAACTAAATCTAAACTAAGTGTAGGGTTAATGCCCTGTACTCATGAATTAAGATGTTATGTTTTATGTTGTACGAATATACAAATATAATTTACCTAATAAATTATGTATATTTTGTAAAATACAGGGTAGGTACATATATGACCGTCTATATATATATTTAATTTTCAATTAAGGTTTTTTAGGTGGGTTTTAACTATATTATTATAAAACTGTGAATAGTAAAAACTAAAATTAAAATAACTCAAAAGTCGAAACAATAATAAATGTAGTCAAAAATAACTTATATATATATGATGCCGACAATGTTAATAATTCAGGAAATAACATATTTTATAATATATGTAACAAATATAATAATATAATTTCTGTTATTTACACGATAATACTAACCATAGCTAAATATTATCATTTTAAATAGATTGTGTTATTTAATTAAAAACAAATAATATGACTAGGTACTTAGAAATATGTATACATAATTTAATACATTCTACATTTATAATTAGCACCTACATGAATCGTTATACCTAAGTATAACATTCAAACAAAAATATTACATATATCTATTATTTATAGATAGTAAAGGTACATTTTTAAATTTTGAAAATTATTTTATTCATATTTTTTAATATATAAAATTATTTATTTACTATCTATCTATAAAATATATAATAAATAATATATAGTTTTATTCTATGTGATTCATTTATATAAATATAAAATTACAACATTTTCAGAAAACGCCCCCGGAAATTGTTTCTTGGGTTTCCTCCTGCTGCCTTTATTATTACTTTTGCAGTGCTTGCTTTTAACGTTTTTACATGTTTGTGTAAACATTTATTAAATCCTAACCTAGGTAGATTGGTACACTCATTATAATGTTTAAAATTCTGTATCAAATACGGAAATCAGTGTAATATTTTTTTGAAAAAAAAAAAAATGCAAAACTGTTGCATCTCAAACCAATACACGGCGGGTTAATTACGGATATATAAAATCAGACGTATTGTTATTTCTTACGGGATATAGTTATGGTTTGTTACTGTATATAAAACTAATGGGAATAAATGCAAGGTATCGCATAATACGTTTTAAAAAAAAATATTTTTTCCTATAAAAAAAAAAACCTGGTCAGTCTTCTTCTTGTCATGGTCTGCACAAATAAATGACCCGAAATGTATTGAGAAATCAAAGATCAAAAGTCTAAATATAATATGTTCGGTGTATTCGTATATTATATAGCTATTAAAAGTAAAAGAATAAAAACAATTATTTTTTATAATATTTTATCATTTATCGCTATAGACATGATCTGTTTAAATTATAATAATATACGTCACTTCCACTCGATACGAGTCGTCGTTATAACAACATTTTGTGTACGAGTATTGTGATAATAAAATACATTTTGTTTTATCGCTTACTGTATACTTTTCGTGTAAATATAGATATGGTGTTTATTTGTTGAATTTTCCAAAAACAATATTGCTCATAACTATAATAAATTAATTCAATAACTGTGTATTTTCTGTCACATAATATCAAATTTACCAAATGCTTTGAAAAAATATTTTTAAAAGCCAAAAATATTGGATCTAATTAAATGGTTGGAGCTGAATTCGCATTGAACTTATGAATAAATACATTTTTGAATATCTATTTTTCCACAATTTAATTTCAATAGAATCTCAATTTATAAATAGCTCTCCAGATACCTTCATTATTCTTAAATTCCTCAGATAAGATAGCGTCATGTTATTATAATTAAAGGTAGATTTCAAAGCAAATATATTTTATAAATTTGGAATATTATATACCAAATTTATAAACAATTTTCATAATTTTCCATTATTTCCCTTTAAACTTAAAATAAGTACTACAAACATTAAAGAAAAACGTGTTTAGGGTACCAATATCAATTATTATTAATTTCATATTAGAAATCGCTATATATGTAAACTCATATTCGACATATACAGGGTGTAACAGAACTAATTAACAGATGTAATAACTTTTTTTCTATTGAATATTTTTACGTTTTTTTTTTTTTTAATTATTATTACAGCCTGGCGCTATAATTTAAATATTTTTTGCTTACATTTGAATGTTTAAAAATTCGAAATAAAAATGCAAAATTTGATTTAAAATAAAAAAAAAAAAATCAAGATAACCATTTCGTAGATCTGATTTTTAAAAAAATGTTGATACCAAAAACTTATAGTAACGTTGAGTCAATTATTTTTAAATACTTTTTCAAGTTTGTAAAAATTGGATTATTTTTTGGATATTTCATTATACACAACATGTCCGATACTATTTTATTTTTTTCAAGAAATAATTTTTATCACTAATAACCAATAACAAATTTTTAGACCGCCAAAATAGTAATATGATAATGGTGATATCAGATGATGTTTATCAAAGTAATGTTAAAAGTTAAAACGCATGACAAATACGATTTTGGCATGTTAAAATGTCCTTTTATTTTTACGGACTTTATGATTTTTTTCTGTTACTGGTTAATAATATTTTAATATTTCAATAATTTGTGATTGTGAAAATGGAATTGTGTAAAAGTTTAAATTCAAAAA
>JAIPRL010006262.1:0-28213 GCA_025469235.1 Pemphigus obesinymphae
AGAAAAAGTGTTAAATTATTTTGAAAGAGGAATGCTTAAACTATGCTATCTTGAAAATATGTAACCTAACAATGATGTAAAAAAAAAATATTGGATTTTTCTACTCATTCATGTTCTATAATAATCTAAAATGTTTTTTAAAATGTCCCCTGGTTAAGAAACTTTGGATAAGGGGTGTGGGGGACGAAGTCCTCCACGGCTTACTTTTTCTCTAATATGTCCCGGAACGCTGATTTTTTAACTAGGCTCAGAGTCCGTCCTTATTGTTTTTTCCAATTCAACCACTGGTCGTGTCCACGTAATATAATTAAAGACCGCGGATTTCAATAGATTTTTCAACGTTTGTTTGTCGAATCGGACTGAATACGGACTCTCGACTTATCGCAATTTTCGTACACTTTACGTAATAAAATATACAAACATTATTATTTCCAAGTCAATTTTACAAATCTAAGCTCGGCGCAAAGTGTCGTTACCATTAACTGCAGTGATATTACGAACCCTGATTTTTGAGGTCGAACTGAACCCGAACCGAACTTACAAATTTTTATTCCAAACCGAACCGAACTATTCAATTTAAATACCGAATTTCAAAATAATTAATAAAACATTAAAAACAATTTAGCGCTTAGTTGATTTAAAAGTTGGCAACTCAAGAGCTTCTTTCCCCCCCCCCCAAAAAAAAATAAAATACTGAATACTGATAAATAAATTTACCGAGTGGCAGCGTATTATCAATAAGATGACAAAACAATCTATTTTTGTATCGTACCACGAATATTGGTATACGAATTACGATTAATGTATATGTTCTGCATACCTCGCTTTCAACGCCGAAAACTCGTCAGAATAATCAGTGATTAACTCTGAATTAAAGTATTTTGAATATTTATATACATCGCTTTATATTTATAGCATACTATGGAATGTGGGTATATGATTCGTAAATAACTTTTAATAAGTATATCATATCATATTATATTAATAAACGATAACGAAAATTCATCGATAATAAATACCTAACTCATATATTATGTTAAAAAAATATTAAACATCCTAAAAATAGAAAAAAAACTACTTTTTTAAACATTTTTTTATATTTTTAGCGATTTTCGACAAATTAGGTTCAAATTTTGTTTTTCTTGGTTCGATATTCGAACAGCACTATTTTGTGATTAGTTCGGTGCGAATATTTTCAATTTTGAGTTCGGTTCTAAAATCGAACAGTTCGTTACATCACTAATATTAAGATATTATCGATAATAACGATAATTTATTGGCTGAGGTACGTTAATTTTCGTGCGTTTCTGTCAGACACCAACAGCACGACACCTATATTTGTATTAATATACGCTTTTATCATATCAAAAAAACCCGTTAAAAATCAACGTACACATTATACAACTAATGCACACGCTGTATACAGTATACGTAATCTTTGTATTGTCTATGAAGAGCAACGGGGTCGTAGTGTTTACAAAAAACGATTATTGTCAAATATAATTTGAAATCTTTATTTTGAAATTTATATGTCTTTTCAGAGAAAATATATGATTTTATTATGTATCTAACACTTTAATGTATTTTTCATTGCAATTTTAACATATTTTTGGTACGATAAAAACTGGTCTTTAAAAATAATATATGAGTATAAAATAATAACTATTATTATAATATAACGTCATGGTTTGATCATATATCTACCTATTTATATTGAAAACAATTCTCTCTGTATAGTAGCCGGTAGTAAAGGTGTAAAATAAAATTTAAAAAAACACACGTTTATTTTGCTTAAGAGGATGATACTGATGATTTTGAACGATAAAAACATGTTTACCCAAAACTGTTAAAACGCATCTTTAAAGTAATTTAAGGTTAAAATACCTATTATCAAATCGACAGAGGATAACATTTTTGAGTGAATATAATTTGTATTTTTTAATTTAATTAAGTTATTAAAGTTTAAAATTAAAAAATTAAATTTTTAAAATTTCAATAACATTTTTTTAAATTTAATAAATCAAAAAATCAAAATTTGGTTCACTCAAAACGATGATTACTTTAAAATTAATTTAAAAACCTATTTTAACAATTTAAGGAAAATATGTTATTTCTTTAATAAATATTGTGATTACACAACATTAAAATATGGTACAGACACAGGACAGGTTTTTAATTACTATTAAATTTTTATGTTTTTATATTTCTAAAAATTTCTCGAACATTGCCTATATACAACACACCCTTTAATAAAAACTAATGAGCAGCGTCCTCTTAAAGTGATTTTAGAGTTACTTATATTATAAAATCAATAAAAGACAAAGTTTTGGAGTGAACCTCATTTGGATTTCTTAATTTATTTATTAAGAAACCAGTAATTAAAGTTTAAAAAGAAATAAAATTTAACATTTTAAAATTTAAATTATTTTTTTGAAATTAATAAATCAGAAAACTGAAATGAGGTTCACTCAATAATATTGCACTTTTTAGATTTGATTAGGTATTTTTATTCTAAAATCCCATTAAGAACCTGTTTTAACAGTTTCGGGTGAATATATGTTTTTATCTAATATCCTGATCACATAATAATAAAAAGTGGCACTCACACGGAAATAATTTGTAATTAATTTAAAAATATCTTAAAATAATATATAACCGTTTAAAATATAAATGTGTGATATTTTCTTAAGAGTGAAATTTCTGGCTTTATAAATATATACAATTATATATAAAGTATTTATGGGGGAAGCGAGGGAGTTCTCCTAGAGGACTTATATTAATATACAATATTATTCTAACCTATAATATTTTAATCATTAATTTAATTTAAAAAAAAAAAAATTAATATTAATAATAATAATAAAATTGTTAAAATAATTATTTTAGATAAGTATATAGGAATAATTGAAAAAGTGACTTAAATTAGGTTGTACATATCGAGATAGTAAAACATTTTTAAATTAATCCAATTGTAACTTATTTTCATAAAGGCTAAATTAAATAGATAAGAATGGGATTTAAACTTATATTGTTTAATTTTATATAAGATTATGATGATTTAATACTTTGTTAATGATAAAATGGCTCAGAAGGGAAGGAAAAGCGAGGAAAGAAGAATAATAAAGTTTAGTTTCACAATTTATTTTGACAAGAATTACTATAGTTTTATGTGTGGACATTGTAAATTCATATACGAGCATAAGTGAACAAAATACTTATGAAAATAATTAATTTAAATAGTTCAAAATGTTTTATTAGTTTTAAACACACAAAACTGTAATGTTTAACGTTGTTTTAATAGCGAAAAAAACATTCAAGAAAATTTGTTTATATTGTAAATAAAAATTACATTTTTCCAACCTCCTTGATATTCTTATTGACATTACGTTATTAGTATTATTACGTCGGTGATTAAAGTAAATATTATTTATTGCACGTATCTTATTTAAAAAAAATAAAATAATAAAAAATCGTAATTCACTGTGAATGATTAATAGGTATGGTAATATTCGAGCGCATAACTTCCTATTCGACGGAATTTTAAATTTAATTTGATTCGAAACGGTGAGTTTAAATTTGACACACTGAAATAATCCTGCATGATGGCTGGGTAACCGAGTAATTAATCTTGCGGTTTGCGTGAGGTAATACGGTTAATTCTGCCTTAAAGAGTAATCGATGTGCATTGATAGATGACCAGTCGAAATTATCGACTAAGTACTTCATTGTGAGCAAAATCTAGAAAAATCGACGTGACATAGTAATATATAAGCATAATTGTATTTATTTGGCAGAAGAGTGGGACTGTGGGAGGCGACTTTACACAGTTTCCCGATTATAAACTATTCATTCTGGATTTGTGTCAATGCAGTGTCGTAGCCAGGAATTTCGTAGGGGGTGGGGCTAAGATCCCATATTGCCTATGTAGATAATAAAAAATTTACAAAAAGCGTCAAAATGTATATTTATATAATGTTACATATATTATACAATATAAAATAATAAAATATCATGAAAATTAGGAATAAATTTTAAAGCCAAAAAAATATATACATTATAAAATAATATATCGTACTTATATATATTATATATTAGAATTATGTTTCCCAATCTGCTAACTGCAGTCTTCTAGGACTATTTTGAGCAAACATTTGTATAACATGTACTACTTTGAACTCTTCTTTTTTGTTAATATTTGCTATCGCTAATCCATTTAGTCTATCTTGCGACATAGTAGACCGTAAGTAGGTTTTTAATTTCTTTAACGTTGAAAATGTTCGTTCTGGTGTAGCAGAAGTAACAGGTAATGTTGCGAACAATTGCAGTAGTATTTTAATGTTAGGTATACAAGGTTAGTACAATGAGCAAGTGTTTCTATTGCTGACTTAGGTTTTGAAAAATTATTAGTTTTCCATTGTTGCATCCATAGAGACAACTCCGCTTCTAATATGGAATTCATATTTACCGATAGATCTTGACTATATATTTTTGCTGCTTTAAAAATGTCTTCATTGTTATATTTACCAAAATTTGATGGAATCAATCCTTCAAGAGGAATAATATTAGAAAGTCTATTATCAAAACGTCTATCCATTGATTGAATAGGATAATCGAGAAATGGAATAAAAACTGAACGTTTAAAGTACATTTCAGGGTTATCTGAAATTATATTCAATCTATTTTTTTGTACATTACAAATTCGTGGCATAGATATTTTAATTTTAATTAATTTCCCTAATTCAATGATATTTTTAAAATGTTTGCTGAATTGGTTATCTGCATCATCCCGAAGACTCTGTAATGCACTTTTTATTACCTTTACATCCAATAAAGCTTTTGACAAATCTTGTTATTTACTTTGTGAAGCAACACTAAGTTGTAATGTGTAAGCAAGACAAACCACTGCAACTTCAACAGATACAAGAAATTCACTCGTTGTTATTGAGTTTAAATATAATAATGCCTTCTTTGACGTTTCACGGTCCTTATCAAGTTTAAGTTCTTCAAGTGAATATACTATAAATACATACAACTCTTTAAATGTCATCAAAGAATCATGTCGTTCAACCCAACGAGTATCACATAGTCTTTTAAGTTTAGTTTTTCTTAATTTTTTGGATTCTGTATTATTTGAATAATAAAGGAGACTATAATAAATTATGTGAACTTTCATTATCTGTTTGGTTGAAGTTACTTTATATTAAAATTATAATACCTACTTTAAATCAAAATTAGTAGTACCTACTGTAGCAGATATTTATTATCTAATAATTTGGGTTTTATAACTTGTACTTACTAGATCATGTTTTATATCCAACACTATGCCATCTTTTTTTTATGTTAAATATTGGAAATATATTTTTTCTTTTATCGTCCATTTTATAATTTGTTATTAACAAAACAAATTATTAAAATATAATAGGTATAAAATAACATAGTTAAAATAAATATTACAAAAAACTAAAAGTATAGTGTACCAACATAGAACCATGGAAAATAATACCTATATATAGTACTTAAACATAACGTAACGGTAGAACGTAGAAACGAAAAGAGAAAAATGTTCTATGCTGATACTGATCATGATAACAGATTCTTCATGGAGTTAAATTATAGGTTCAAAGTTAGGAACGATAATATGTTATCATAAAATGTTATACATAATCAATAATCATATTATATTTTACATTTTTATAACAATTAAAGAATATAACAAAACTATCAACAACAGAATTTAATCAGTATGGCTAGAACAGCTAAAAATTAAAAAATTAAAAAAACACGACTAATGGGGGGAGGGGAGGCTATAGCCCTCTTAGCCCCCTATGGCTACGCCCTTGTGTCAATGTTTAGTAAATTTTCAATAACTAATCACAACCGAGTTGAAACAATATTGAACAAGCTATACTCCTAACTTCTCGGCGAATAACCCATGGAGCGTTATTTCATGCAGCCCTTGAAATTTGTGCAATTGAGTTATATTCGTGTGACACTACTTACTATATGTAGGTAAATATCTTAAAACTTATCAGAATGTGCAGTCTCATTTGAGATCATAAATGGACATCGAATATTATTACATTACTATATCATCGTTATGCATGCCGTATAATATTACACTGGACCAAATATCATAGGTAGAATTAATAATACCTATGCAATAATCAAATTTTAACAAACGAATATTTGTCGAAATAATACAATTTTTATTGTTTAAATATATATATTGTTAAATTAATAAAAAATGTGCTTACAATAACAAATTAATTTTGTAAATTTCACAAAATATATGAGTTATAATTGAATGAAAATAATTTATAAAATTAATACAGATATTATTATTATACTAAAATATGTTATTAAATTGAAAAAATATTCTATTTAAATTGACTATTTTGATTAACAAATGGGCGTTTATTCTACGAAGAAGAAGAAGAAAGAAAGAAACACAAAATATTTATAATTGAATAACAAAAATACTTGTTAATTCAAATAAATTTGTAATCAATTAGACAATTTTGCCCAAGACATTGATAAAAGTTATTGTTAAATCAATAATACGTTTTATTATTTTACTGTTAAATTAACAAATATATTATTTCTAAATCAACAAACATTTTATTCTTTGCATATTAACAACCATATTATTAAATTCATCTATATTTTTTATCGAAATTACAGATATATTTCGTTGAGTATAGATACTGCTAACACATCGATCGATACCTATACCATTCGCGATATAATTAAATTTATTCGTTAAGCATAAACGAACTGCTTATATTTTAATAATTCCCGCATAAAGTCGAAATTTAATGGTTAAAACGTTTTCTTTTAACGCTATTAGCAGGTATATAATTTGTGTACTGGTTTTGAAAAAAAATGTAGTAATTTCCGTTGAATTCTATGTTAATTCGCTGCGCAAATAAACTAATAACTTATTTTAAGTGGGTAAGAATCTAAAATGAAGGAGGTGTCAACCTATAATGTAAATTAGATGGAAAATTCAAAGTCTGACAAAACGTTGAATAAATTTGTGAATTACCTACGGTTTCTGCGCGTACTTAAATATTTACCCGAAGACTAATTTGAAAAAAATATTAATCATTGAATAAAAAAAATAAATAATAAAAAACGACTGGCATACAAATCACTAGTTAATTATGAAAAAATACAAAAAAAATCTAAATTTTCTTTTATGATTTTATAATAGTATACGATCGTTTTATGGAGTCCCCCAACGGTGTATTTACGGTGAATAATTATTGCTAGGGAACACAAAACAACGTTCAAATTTAATGATGGTAATAAAAACTAATAATTAAACGTGCTCGAGATCCAAATTATATTATTTGTGTAAACTCAATGATGGTTATGGCGAGTTACATGAAATCGTGTAACGAGATACAAGAGTCACATGTAACTATGACGGAAACATATCTAAATATTAAACATATATTAAGAATTATATATATTTAATATAATTACTATATTAATATATATTATATTTAATATAATTAATATATTAAAAATTACATTTGTTACTTTTATATAGTTGTAATAAATGTAATTTAGCTACTGTTCGTTTTTGATTAAAATTTCCAAAACAAATTCCTCTAAATACAAAATAAAATATGGAACTTAGATATTGCCCAGCCTTGATTATAAGTTTTCAAAAAAATATTTTGAGATATAATAGTAACAAATCGAACTCAGTTACTATCCAATTCTGATTATATGTTACCTTATAAAAATAAATCTTTAAATACAAAAAGCAATAGGTACAAATTATGTAATATTATATTATACTATATTATTACTGTCCTTATTATATAAGTAACACACAAATATATTTCTAAATATATGATACAATAGTATCAAGTTCAATACAATCAGGGCCGTCCCGGAGAAAGATTTTTTTAAGGGGAGGGGGGGTGAAAATATAAAAAAAAATTATATTATACTTCAATTCAAAACATAAAATAAGCAAAAAAAAGAAGTAATCAACTTTTTTTCCATTTTGGAGCCAAACTTAAATTTATAAACTGGACTTAATTTTTCCAACTGCTTTCCGTGATGAGGAAATGAAACACCCCCTCCGGGACGTCCCTGAATACAATTACTGCCTAACGTTGATAACCAAAGTTACACAAAATCATATATCTCTACAAACAAGAAATAATAGTGAGAAATGCAATTCAATTATACTATATCTAACCCTATCAAAATATAAGTATATATAATACTTAGGTACAATAGTTACAAAATATGTTAGTTACACTCGGGTTACAAGTTCCTTAAAATATGTCTTAATAAAAGATGCAATTTACAAGTGTAATTCAATTAACGCTTATAGCTGCTATGGTTAAAAGTCCATAAAAAAAAATGTCTCTAAATACCTACAAATTCCAAATATAGTCGATAGTTACAAATTACGCATCTTGGTTACTACTTAGTCCTTATTCCAAGTTACTGAAACGGTTCTTATGTAAAACGAAATTATTGAATTTTATCTCGAAAGATTTCGCCACGAAATAATATAATATTTATGAAGCATACATATACCGACTCTAATACTATGATGAATATATAGGTTATTTGTTTTATGACTTCGTCGTTTTATATTATTCATTTTCATATTATTATCTATTAAAATGTACACCTACTTCGAACGCGAGTATAAACTATATAGTATATACGTATATATATATATAGGTACATTATATATATATATCTTATATTATATTATAAGTTGAAATTTCTCAAAAGTCAAAATGCATTACATTTTATACAAAATAAATGGTTTACGTTATAACTCATGCGTTTAGGTATATACCTACGTTATATTATACCTTCTTAACGATACCATACACAGATAACAGCTATAGCGCACATTATCTTTGTCGATGCTTTTGAACAGATTTTCGCAATACGCACGACAGTGTATGTTTATTATATTATTATATTATGATACGAACGAAATAGTATGGTGTGTACATTTCACCACGTTTAATAATAAGTAGGGAATAATTTGATAAACAATCACTGGAGGAAATTTAACGCTTTGATATATAAGTACCTAGTCTAAAATATAACATAATATTGTAATTTTTGTACGAAAGACTTTAATAATAATGCATATTAAAATACAAATAAAAGTATTTTTTATATTCAATGTTAATATGGTATATTGTCTTCGATCAATACGATGATTTTCGGAAGGAGCAAGATCGAGCAAGTATCCTTCCCGTAGAAAACGAACACATATACTCATACTATATTAGATATTTTAAGCGAAGCGAGAAGTCCATAGTGATCTTACAATCATATTTTTTTCTGTCTCCGAGTTTCTCTTCAGCAGTTGAGTATGAGATTTAGGGAAAAGGAATTTTTAATGACAAATTGGTTCTTTGAAAAGATTATTTTTCGATTTTTCCGGTAGTATTCTTAAAGCGTGTAAAGAAAAATTATCTTTTATAACGGAAATATTTTATAAATAAGAAATAATAAAATAACAAAATAAAATCGTTATTTGGCTACTTATCTTTTTTTTTTTAATTTTCTATATAATTATATTACACCGAAACTTCGCTTACAAAAAAAAAAAGAGATTATTTTTCTGAATTTACAAGAATTAATTTACATTTACATATTTTTATAACACGTTAAATTAATTTTCAATATAACTTTTAAGAAATTTAATATCGCGTTTGGCTTTTCGTAGATTGGTAAACATATTATGGGCCATACCGTGTCCATAAACAATATAAACAACGTCATTGTGTAAACATTAATTAAATCAGTATTTAATAATAGTAATTTAATTATTAAAACAAAAATAACTTTTATACGAGGACACAGAGTTTATTCGTATTGTATGTATATATAAATAACAATTTAACGTGTCAGTTATTTCCTTTGATATTTAACGACAAACAAAGTGTAGACGGTAAAATATACACATATTATAGTGATACGAAATTCCTTTACGTCAGCTTTAGTTTTAAAATAATATAAAATATTGTTATACGTCTTGGAACGAGCCTGTGGATCTGAGCCTAGGCGTATTCGAGATATCGCAAGTGAACAATAATATATTGTCGGAATTTTTTTCCTTTATCAATCGAATAACATTTTCGTTATCATATCAAAAACGGATACATGGGTTCTTATTTCTATATTGATGGAGAACAATTTAAATAAAATAATAACAATATAAAATAAAAGAAGTGTTAAAAGCACATTTTCTTTCGGTTAATTTTTGTTTTTAAAAACTTTAATTCATAACTATAGTTATAATATTTAATAACTCACTGATATTTTCCAAGATTTCTAGGTTTCCGAAATGAGTGACAACCTTATTATATTGTGATTCATAATAAACTTATACGAGTGTCATTTGAAATATTATGTTTTATATTTACCAAAATGTTTTAAAACTAAAAAAATAAACATTCACATTACAATGTAAAATATCTTGACTGTATTTTTTACAAAAATGCTAAGAATATGAATTTAAATATTTTTCGCATATTTTATAACTATATTATAATAGCTCAGACGTAGAAATTATCAACGTTGATTATTTTTTTTTTTTTGAAAAGCCTTAAACGAAGTTGTTTGTATATATAGTTAAAAACTTGTTTCGATTGCAATGAATTTAAAGATTAATTTTTGTTTTGTGTATTTCGTTTTAGTTCATTTTTTGAAGTTTAGAATTCGATTTTATACACTTTATATGAATCTGAAGAAAAATCACGATTTATTTTCCATTCATGGTGTATTATGCAGTTAACATTTACAAATAATATATACTTATAATCTTATAACTGAAAACTGTATACACCATTTGAATTTTAAAAATCATTTTTGGATATGTTTTGCGGAGTGATAGGCCGTTATTATGGAAAATTTACTTTTTATTTTAGATAAAATAGTTCGGGAAGTTTGTGCTCTTTATGGCCACGTCCTGTAAATATTTTAATTTTGAACAATACAAAGTGACTTTAATTGTTGTTGTTGTTGTTTGTAAGTGATATAAAGAAAAAGACACGACGAACATTCTTAAAAAGTTCATACATACATTTATACTATACGTTTGACATTAATAAATTAGTCAAATTATATGATAAATAATTAAAATTATTCTGGGGATTTTATGGAAAATAGTTTAGGTTTTGTTATTTGATGAAATTATATTTAAAAAATAAAAATTATTTTTTTTTTTATTTAAATAGTTCGTTTTGAGATAATTTATTTTTAAAACAACCCTTGAGACAATTATTTAATTAAAACAAAATATAAATATAAGAGTGTACAGTTGTTAATAATATTAAAAAAAAAAAAACAATAATAATACAACAGCTATTATATACGACGTATTCAGCAACGTGTATAATAAATATTATAATTAATTAAAAAATAATATCTGTGAGAGCATATTTCTATAATATCATGTTAATAAGTAATAACACATTTATAACAGATATATAGTTTTATATGCATAATTTATAATTATTTTATTTGTCATATAAAATATAATAATAAAATTACATAAACCATTACAATACATATACTATATTATGTGTAATGTGTGTGATACCTGTAACTATTGTTTTAATATACGATAATAATATTTACTGAAGCAGTGTCATATTTACGAGGAGAGGAGGTGTCCAGGGGACTTGTCTCCCCTCTTTGAATGCAAAAAAAATATGAATTTAAACTACTTATACCATACAACGGGCAGCACTAAAAAAAAAAAAAAAATACATTTTTGATTTAGTAAAATGTGTTTAAATTGAACAAATAAAATTCAATCCACAAAATTTTCATCAAATCAACACTTATATTCTGAATGTTATCTCGATATTGCTAATAATCATATTATTCATTTTATATTTTAATTAAGATGTGGACATCATCCCCTCTTTACCCTAGATAATGAACGAACATACACCATTGCACTGCAAATACAATGTCATTAAAAGTATATATTCAAATACAAATACTTATATATATATTTTTAACTGCGTTTAAATGGTACTGAAAAATTCAGTTTTTAATTTTTATTAAATTTCCACAACAATTTTGAGTATTTACCAGTTATTATATAATAGACTATTATAGTATTATATATGTTTATGTATAACTTATATATCTAACTGCAATATTTAAAATGTAAAATATATTAGTACCTAATAAAACTAATATTACAGGCTTGTTATAATTATAAGATATTGTTTCAACACCGATATTGATTTTGTTTAATACACAATATGTTTTAAACATTTATGAATAAAAAAAAATATTAATTTAAAACTACATAACAATAATACATTTTAAATTATAAAATATTTAAATCTATATTATAAATACTTTTAAAATAATAATTAGGTATTCAAATGTCATGTAAAATAATAGGTTTTATGTATTATTTGTTGGCGTATAAATAATAGTATACTAATCTATAATAAGTATTTGTAGTTAAATTAAAATTAAAATTTATGTAATTATTTTAGTTATATGTATTTATGTAATTACGACATTTGTTCAAAAATAAATTTATGAAAAACAAACCAAAAAGCTTTATAAAAATGGTTTTAGAGTTAAAACACTTATTATAAACTACTTAAAAAACAATATTTTGGATATGATCTCATACGTTTTTATCCTTCTCTTATTCTTTAACACAATTTCGAATGTACAAAAATTCTTTTTTCTCGTTTTTTAAATCGCTGTAATATTTTTGTTAATTAATATTTCACAAAATCCTTATAAGAACATCTCCAAAATATTCTTTTCTATAAATTTGGATATCGGTGTTTGAACTTTAGGAGATCATTTTGTTTGTTTTTCGTATTTATATGTTTTTACCGCTGAAAATCATTGGTGTGACATCCTCTTAAGATTAACCGTATTAGTATATATTTTATTTTGATCAATATGCAACGTAATCGTAAAATACTAATTGTAAAGAGTATTTTGAATACCTCATTTTTATAAAACTATGTATTATTATACACTACTCGTATAAATTATTTATGTGAAATATTATTATACAATGTGCGTTTACCCATTTGGATGGAAATCGATATAATTATAGCTGCAGTGGTCAACTTGAACATCCTTGATATTGACTTCAAACATCATCATTATCATCACCATTATTATTATAGACCAAAAATATTAATTTAAACATCCTATTAAATACCATATCTGTATGGTGTCTGGAATAAGCTTTTTGTGTGTATAATAATTATATTTGTGGAACCGTTATTTTATATTGTTATATTTATATTTCACAACATCGTCGAATTAGGCTTACATACAAATCGTGCGGTTAACAGCTGTTCGATCGGACGAGTGTTCATACACAGAATCAATAAAGTATTTCAATCAATATAATTTTAACTTGAAAAAAATATATAATTGTATTTATTTCCTACGTAAAAATATATTCCATTTTATGATTTATATTGCGTAGTTTTTGGAGCTTGGAATATTTTTTATTATTAAATTGAATTTAGGTTTGAATAAATTACATGCACTATATCTAACTATCAATACAATTTAATATATTTTATAATACGTATTATTAATATAATATTAAAATAAAAATAAATTTAACAGATTGTTTTTTTTTTTTTTACTTGCGGTTTAAATATTGTATTTTAATACATACAGATAATATAACTACATAAAACTCTGAAATTATCATAATATTATATTTCGTTTTTAAATAATTCATTATAAAGTCCTATATATACCATAAAGAAAGTGTTTTAAATTTAATTAATTTCTATTTCAAGTTGTTTGCTCGAATGCGAGACTATATGAGTTTATTGGCATGCAACACTATATCTACATATATAATATTGCTATAATAATAATTTTTACCTATTTACCTACTTATGTTCATTTGATAAATATTTGAATATCACAGAGAAACATATTTTTTATATTAATTATTTTGATTAAATCATGAAATGATAATTATTTTAAGAGAACGTTGCAGTCGTATCAATGATTTTCAGCGGTAAAAATAATATGTTAATGAAAAACCAATGGAAAAATCGTTAAAAAATTGTTTAAAACATTTACATTATGCAAGTGATATAGGAAAAAATGTAAAAGATACACTCGTCAGTATTTTTCGAAATATTAATTTATCGAGAAAGGAACCGCGATTTACAAAATGTCAAATTTTTCGTACATTCGATAATGATTTAAAATTATTTTGAAAATTGTAAAACTTCCATGTGATTGTAAATACCCCGTATAAATTTTGAACTCTTCATTTTTTTATGTTTTGTAATAACTATTTTTTTATCAAACATATATGGATTACGCAGAAATTACAATAGAAAGGAGTACTGAAAAAGAACCACTTATAAATTACTTTTTACGAGTATCTAAACATTTTTAACAATTACATTTTTAAAAATTGCTTTTATACGGCCTTTTACCAACCAAATAGCTGCTGTGCTCTTAATATAAATCTTGAAAAATTCCCGAAATAATTAAGTGGGTACAAATTTTGTTTTATTATTTTTACATTTATGAAATAAAATAAAACAATATTATTATCAGATGTTATTCAAAGTATTATATTTTATTCATTATATATTTTTAAATTTTTTTTCATATTTCTAAAAAAATAGTTAAACAATGACTCAAATAATTAAAATAGTTCTCCAAAAATGCTTAGTTAGAAATTTATGTAAATATAAACACATATTTATATATAGCATTGTGTCAAGCATTTAAAAAAAAAAAAAAAAAAAGATGTAAATGCATTGAAATCCTAGACCTAGTGACAGTTAATATTTATTTGTTTAACACTATATATGTACGTATATGCATTGTCGTGTACGCCCGTTTCCCGGGCGCGTACTACAACATGGAAGATATAATTAATGTACTTTTTTATGTATTGAACGATATCACATTATTTATAAAAACACAAATCTTTTATATTTTCAAAATGACCTAATCTGCAGGATCGCGCATTTTAAAGTATCAGGTCATGCAGGCGTGAGAATAATGTTTTGAGATCCTTTCGTTTTAACTAGGAACCTACAGTCTATAATCATATACCTACAGTCATATCTATAAGTACAGTCCTTCAGGATTGCTTCTATAGCCAACAAGTGTGCTAAACAGGTAGTACCGAGTTAAACAAAGTCCTAATGGAACTCACTAGATATATAATCGTTCGCATGATTGCTTCTAGATAACGAGAGTCTCCTGAAACTATATAATGTATACGGCAGTGGTAATTTATGAGATAAGCAAAAAAGCAACAAAAAAACAAACCTATATTTTACGTAATTTTACTCGAATTTTATTTTTTGGTGCAAACGGAGGCGGCAATTGCCTCTAGTGTTCCGCCCTGTATTCGTCCTTGGATCACACTCCTGCAGAGGATCGCACGCTACCACACAGAAATACAGAGAAAATACCTTTATACAGTTTAAACAAAACGCAAAAACCAAACACTCAAATAATATTATAACATATTAAAACAACAGCGCACGAATCTGTGTCTCGTCCTCAGAGATACTCCTATCTCAATAGTAGGTACCTGCCAAGAAACGAGAGAGAGAGTGAAAAATTTACAAATTCTGCAACATATAAAATTTTAGAATTTGACTGGAGCGGGATGACATTTTAGGCTCGTTAACATTATTATACAAGAATTAAATACACATGTCAGAATATTAGCATATACATGTATGTTATATCGAACATGTACATTATACAGATATATATATATATATAGTTTCGTCGTACTTACAATAGTATACGAAACGGTTTTGAAATAACAACTATTACCAAAATTATATTCCATTCTGATAATTGAAACAATAATTACCTGATTAGGGTTTATTAATCCAAGTAGATTTTATTTTAGAAATAAAAAATTTTAAAAATAGGAAATACGTAGTTAATATTCTGGTTAATATATATATATATATATATTAATAACTAGGTAGTTTATTCATATTCCTAGTTTGTTTATTATTTTATACCTTATAAGAGTATGAAATCCATTAAATTTAACCTATATCTGTAATTTAAGGTTATGCATCTTTCGAATCTAAGAACAAGAACAATAATAATAATTGGTACATTATTTTTGGTATTTTCTTAGGTACCTATAGCGTCTGATTTTAACATTTAAATTGTATACAAAATTCCATTATGTCCATTGATAAATTTTATAATTAATCGATAATGCGTGAATAGAGTCCTAACACAATTATATTTCCTGGCGATATAAACTGCCATTGAATTATTAAACTGTTGAATATTAAACTCGTCGAACGAGTAGAAAGAAATGGGGTTTGCAGTGATATATAGGTGTATATTTTGTTTTTTGTAAACACTTTTTAAGATGGAAAATACACTTCACGTTTTCTCTCACATTTCCCATATGTGATCGATCAGAAATTGGATATTTATTATAGTGCATACCTATACCCTAGAGGTTTTTCAAAAATCGTACAGTTTCCATACAATATATCGAGCAAATGGCGAATTGAAAAAAAATATATCAGTATGATTATATTTACGTCATTTAGGTGTTTTAAACGAATATATTTTAATATTCTGCTGACCTTATAGCGTTTAAACAATAATAATGTTTCCATTTTTAGAGTTCAAATTTTCAATGTTTAAACACAAATATTGCACTTTTTAGTCGATGTTTACTCATCGAACATTCAATTTTAATTAAAGATATTTGAAACGTTTATTCCAATCGCTCTTTGTCATCGATATATTATATAATTCTGAAAGTCATAAATCATTTAAGTATAGTATTTATATTTATTTTTATAATAAATATTAGGTATAGTGTTCTCAACACAACCCGAAAATTATTCGTATAATCGAGTATGGAAATTATTTACGGTCGTTTTTAAAGTGTATTATTTATTTATTATTTTATAACAATAAATCATGTATTTTATAAATTCGGCCATAAGTCATAATTTGTTGGTTACAAGAATCACTACAAAAATATGATAATTGATAAAGAAAAAGAATATTATAGATTAGCCAATTCCCAATAGGTGTATATATATAAAATAATATGAAATAAATCGATAAAATATGAATATTGACTACATATGTTATACATAATACGCATAACTGTTATTATATTATAGTAACAGATTGAAATTAAGAAGTTTTGAAAAAGTATGAATTGTTGCAAAATACTAAAACGGGTATTTACACTAGTTAAAATAAAGTTAAAAAGTTAATATTTTTTATAATTGTTTCCTATAATCTTCCAATTCATTTTTGAATAGAAGCAAATTTTTTTCCTTATAGTTTGTTATTCATATTTTTATTGTAATTCAATATAATTAGACAAGTATAATTATTAAAATAAATATTAATCTTAATCTTAATTTATATATGTAGTGTTATACGATCCTTAATAATTATAAAGGTAAACACAATATATATCATATCCATATTATGTATAACAAGATTATTTTGAAAAAAAAGTCAATATTATTTGTTATATTTAATATTTTATTTTTATTATTTTATTTTTTTGTTAATTATTTCACTCATATAGTTATAGTCAAAATATTTTATTTTAATTAAAATGAAAAATGCAATTTAATGCAAATTATTCTTTATAAGCAATCAAAATAGACTAAATTTCATTTTAAGAAAAATTGTTGTGGGTAAAATATTATTTATGTAGTTATTTTATAATAACAATATAGTTGTATTGTTCACTATATCACAGAAAAAAACGAATTGATATCAGATATATTATTCAAAATAATAACTATACAAAAGCAAGGAAAATATTCAAATTTTCATAAGCTGTAAACCATTGTAAGAATTAAATAACTGAAAATATTAGCCAACAAATTTTCTATCAAATTTATTATAAAAATTAGATTACAATATTACTATTTTGAATTTTTTTTAAATAATATTTATAAAATTCTAAGCGTATGGTTTTACAATGATATGTTTTATTTTCATTTGTATATGTATGTATACACTTTAGAGGCAGAGATAATAAAATTTTCGGCATTTTAGTAACATTTTAGTCAACATTTTTGGAATTAATTTTTGCATTTTTAAAACGGCATTCTAAAATGAGGGAATAAAATTCATAATACCAATCATAACCAATCATCATTCCTGATGTCTAGAGAGACTTTATTATAATATAGATAGTGGATCGTCTGTTCATATTACAGTTTAATAAATCGCACAATTTTAAGCCCAAAACAATGCTGCAACAACTGCAGTAATATTATGTTAATGTTATTGTATAATGTTTCAAATTTTTTAACGATATAAGTTATATTATTAACAATGAAAATAATTCAATAATAATAGTTTAGATTCTGAGCGTAGTAATGTAGGTATTGGTTTTGCAATATTTTTTTTTTAATTTTATTATGTATTTATTTGTTTATATATTTTTGGGATAGAAGGAATAAATTAACCGTTTTTAGCATAGGAAGTTTTGACAGGAAATTCGTTCTAGTTGGTATTTTATACATATAATTTTTTGATTTTCTAAGTACTATAGTAAAAACTATCTTTTATAAGGAAAATAATACGAATAGACTTGAAATAAACACAAAACAATTATTACAGTACTATGATGTACCTATATTCATTTTTTTTTTTTTGCTTTAAAACTCAATATATCTACCACCAGTATCATCTACCCACCCATCGTAGTGTTTCCATCTTCTAATAATTTTTATTTCTTGAAAATTTAAATTAAATCAAAATGGTTTTAACTATATTATAAGAGTGTAACAGTTTTTTTTTCAAAAGTATCAAGTAGTTAAGCGAATATCAGTTATTTGTCCATTTAATCTTTGTCTTTACCATTTGTCTTTGGCCAAAATGTTTTCTAAACATTTTTATACTTAAAATTTCGTTTTATATTTGAAATACCTATTATAAGGTCTATAATTATTAAATTTATTACGAATTAGCGTAATTCTTCTATAATATCAAAATAATATATACCTATGTGTATTTAGTGATTTATAATATTATCAATACTTTTTTTTCGTGATGATATGCATACCTACTATATACATATGATTATATCTAACACGTGCTTAATAAAATAATATTTAGGAGATGATTTTTTAAATTATATTTCTGAAATATTTTTTATATCTGTTTATCTAATTTTGATGCTTCTATTATTAATTTTTCCAACTTAAGTGAATTTATTACGGCTGTATGTATATACAACAAGTTTGCAAGTTCCCTATAATAATTATCAAATTACTAATGAACGTTTTATTTGTAAGCGTTTCTGTTTTATAGTTTTAAAGACGATTTTACATTATTATTGATTATTCAAAATATTTTGACATTTATACCCGATATAAATTCTAATCATTATACTATACATTGTTACGCATACTTTGTATTTTTGCTTATTTATATAATATACTATATTATATATATATATTTTTTTTTTTGTTTGTATTACAAGTAGATATAATATGTTTTGTATTTTTGATTTTTATAAGAGCTGTATATAAATAAACAAATTTAAAATTTAAAAACAAAATACATAAATATCTGTTGTTTAAATGCATTATAATAGTAGATATACTTCTATTATATATATTTTAAAGGTAGATACACATAGTATGGTGATCAATAGTCACATAAAGTGTAGCCAACTATATATATTATATATAGTTTAAAAGCGATATAACATATTACTCAGTGTATAATATATTGGATGAATTTATTCGTTTTGTGATGACGTATGATCGTTTTTTAAAAACTTTATTCGAGACTTTATCGATATTATGTTCAAAATTATATATAGGTACCTATAATAATTCGTAAATATTTTCATCGTGTATATTACTTTTTACTAGATTTACCGTTTTCCGTAATTTGTTTCCTATAACGTTTGACAGCTTATTTTGTATGTTCCGCCAATCTCGCTCTCTCTCTTTCTCTCCCTTTCCCATTATTCGCTTTCTCACGATCTTCTTATATATATATTAATATATTATATTTATGTGTTATTATAAATTGATTTACAATATCGTACGATTTATATTCATTTTATACTCGTGTCTCCAAATGAAATTGTACATTTTATAATAACATCGTTTTTTTATCCGTCTGTTTACAATGTTAAATTTACATAGTAGGTACCTATATATATATATATATATATATATACTATATAATAGAATATAGTGTATTAAATTTGTTTGATATAATCATTTTTAGTACAAATATGTTCTTATTAGCACTTAGAAACACAAATTACACATAATGCGTAAAAAAACAACATAATATCGCACGGGCTTAGTATGAAAAGATAATTGACACTACAATTTAGATAAAGTTCCAGTCGTTCATTATAACAGTATCGATTATATAGATAGTGCTGCAAGTTAATCCATCATCTCTTAGGTCATCGGATATGATGATAGTGTATTATTATTTTTAATTTGAAAGCACATATAAATCATTGAATTCAAAAGACGATTCTCAGCAAAGTTTGGTATAATATATTATTGTTATTACCAAAGATAAATAAACAAATCGGTAACCATGACAACATAATATTTTGTTATTTTCACTGCTTTTATAAAATATTTCCGTTATAGAATGTCGTTTTTCTTTATGCTTAAGATAACTGTTGGAGAAATCGAAAAATCGCTTCTCTAAAGTACACACTAGGATGGATTTTCTATCAAAAATGATTTCTACTCAAAAACTCCTACTCCACTACTACCTATATACCGGCTCAAAAAAAACACATCATGTTAAAGCATATATTCATCCATTTGTTCAAAATCTAAAAAAAAATTACATTTTTTTCCACAAAATCCTCTTTATTATGGCCAGGGTCAGTTTATTGACTGTTATAGTGAATATTTATTTTACGTTGAACAAATATCGGATTTATTAAACGTTAAACATCAGTAGGTACCTACGTGAATAAACACGATAATTTAATTCACTATATAGGTACTTGAAATCGTATATGTTATTATGGAAAAATAAAATATTTTGTTGATTTTTGTACTTAAGAATAGTGCAAGTTATTTTTAGCAGTTTCAGGAATTCTTTTTCTATTAAATTTCGATAATACTGAACACTCTCGAGGATGGTAAACATTTGGGGGTGGCCAAAATAACTAGGGTACATACAGCAGAACGTATATTGTATCTTTAAATGTAATTTTTAATGGATACATCATTGACAATAATGGTTCAATATCAGATACGTTACCGAACAACCTATCCACTCAAGTATACTTTATGGTAAAAATAAGCACAAGTGAGCGAAGGAGTCAAGAAAGGAGAGTTTTCACCCAGACACTTTATAAAGAGGAACGCAAAATAATAATTTTGCCCACCTTCTATTGTAAATGTTCTAATTTAATTTATATTTTAACAATTTCAATTAGGGTTAATAACCAACGTACATTTGTACAATGAATATAATTATTATCGTATTGAGTAAAAAAAGTTATTGTGCTTAAAAATGTTTCTGTCAATTCCAATACAAATATAAACAGCTTCAAAAGAAAGACATTTTTTTTCATTACAAAAAATTAAAAGAAACCCATCTATATTTTACGTATTTTTGAGTAATTCAATTTATACACAAATAATTTCTACCGTAATATTTACTATAAGTTCAATAATGTTTAATTTTAAATTTATCAATATCACACTTTCCTGATATATTTTTGCTGTACGTTTTACAATTTTACATTTCTACACATGTTTATAGTGTGTATTGATTACACATTATTTTATAATTTGGTAAATGACGTCTTTGGAGGGTGAAGGGGGGAAAACCTTTCACCGCTATATTTTCGCACAAAATAGATTACAATTTTTTTTACCATAGTTTGCCCTCCCTCTTCCAGAATTTATACATCAAGTCATACCACTGGTTTGAAAAATAAAATAAAATTTTATTTTAACCATTGAAATCGGTTTTCAAATTTAATAAAATTTAAAAATCTTTTTAAAATTCAATTATTTTTGTTTAAAACATAGGTAACAAACATTTTACGATTTAGACTCAGTGCCAGAAAAAGAAAAAAATTAAGTGAAAGGTGTGTGGAATCAAGTGTAATAAAAATATTGTGGTTCTTAATGATTCAAATATTTTGTAAATTCTTATTATTTTCTTATATGTTATATTATCAATTATGTTTTATTGTTGGTCCGCCTTAGTTTTTTTAGACGTAAAGGCAAATCACCTTTTATAATGGAAATAATTGATAAATGTAGGAAAAATAACAAATAAAGTTGTCATGTTTGTCTACTTTTTTTAAAATCTTATAATAGCAAATTTCATTAAGAAGCGTGTTTCCAATACAATGGTTTATCTTTTTCTTTAAAATTAAAAACTAGTAGGTATTTATAATATTATTGTCCGACAATCAATGGGACGATGGCCATATTATACCATTATAATTTTAATACCTCTACCATCGGTATTTAGATGACTTTTTTTTTTCATTTTCTTTAAAATGTTAAATATGGATTTTTGAAATTAATGTAAAAGTTTAGATTTGAAATTTGTGCTTATAATTGAGAAAATCGTTCTCTGATCACGGTTCAAATCTCAAAAGGTTGGACCACTTTTGGAGTTAGCTAGAGGATTATTTAAATTTTTTGTCAAAATTTGCATTTACGGTGACGCCTAAAATTCGCAGAACAACTGTTACTTTTAAATTATTCGAATCGACTTTAGATATTGTTTTTTTAACATTTTACAGATGTTTTGTTGTCGGTGGATTTCACAACATCTCAGATTATCTCAATAATCTCCTCATCTCGACCATGTCCTAATATTTGAAAAAATCATAATTTATATATAGAGAAATAATTATAGAGTAATTTTTTAAGTCACCTAATTTTCAAGACCAAATAAGACCTTTAATACTATATAGAATATTATAAATATGATAATATATAGGTACGCTACTTTTCTATTACAGTACCTAATACTATTTAAGATAATTTCAAAATTTTGAAGAGATGTGCTGACATATGGGATTTATCTGTTTTCGTGCTCAAAAATCAACAATGAAATTGGTTTTATATATATATATAGGAAAATAGAATTTGCTTATCTAACATTATTTTAATATTGTAGACATTTCCAGGGATGCGAAACAACACTATTTTTGCGGAGCCGAAATTCGTTTGTTTAGGGATCGCAATGCGTGACTCCCTGTGACTCTCGGTTCACGTCACAGCGATTATAGAGCGTATAACCTTTTCGCCATTACGAATGCGTATGTTTTACCTGTTCAAATTTAATGCAACGTCGCCATTATATATAAACTACGCTACACGTATATAAATTGATTCAGAAAAGTTTAATGA
Organism: Pemphigus obesinymphae; assembly: GCA_025469235.1. NCBI lineage: Eukaryota > Metazoa > Arthropoda > Insecta > Hemiptera > Aphididae > Pemphigus > Pemphigus obesinymphae. The sequence goes on from JAIPRL010006262.1 coordinate 23,400, forward strand.
GGCCATTATCGAAACTGATAGTTCTATAAAACGTTAGATTGTAAGGTTATAGAAATTATCAATTTGCATCTATTATTCTCGTCAAAAAAAATGATTTTTGGTTTATTAAAAATTCCAAAACGTCAAATAATTTGGGGATCATTGTTCATTAATAATTTTAATAAATTATATAAACTATTAAATCTATATATATATATATTAATAATTAAGCTATATATAGCTTATATTTATTGATTGAATTTCGATTTTCCACTAACCTATGCTTATGTAGGTACCTGTCTAGTTATTCAAAATTAATAAAAATATAAATATATAGCTAATATAATAGGTAATTGGTATCTATAATTTAACGTATTAAAATTAGCAAGTAAAAATTACCGTTATAATTTAATGTTTGAATATTTAGTTACCTATTTAAATTTTAACTAAACCAAACTCTATCAACATTGTATCCTCGCCTGTAGTGTAATTAAAAAAAATATTGTTTATTCATTGCATACTAAATGTTATGGCCAAAGACAATCGTAACTATATAGTTATCTACTCAGTTGTGTAGGTTACACAGATTAAATTACAAATTTTTTCGGCACTCCTGAAAATTGAAGTTTTACTTAAACCTATCTATATACGTACGACTCATTGTGCTACCTTTTTCCTATCTAAGCTTTTAAATGATTAAAAAAAAATTCAATTCGATATACAGCTAGGTAGGTATGCAATTTAACTATAAATTCAGATATCGTTCAACATTATATTTGAATTTTTTTTATAGATAATAATCGTTTTATCTTTATCAAGCATTTAATTAATTTGAACCAGTTATTTATATCTAGATAATGAATCTAGATAATGAATTACTATTATTTTTATTTATATAACTTTTTTTTGTATCTGATTTCAACACTGTTTACGACAACTAACATGTGAGTTAAATACTGTTACACATCTGATAAGCAAACGGACATTATGGAAGAAAAATAAAATTTTTGGGTTGCTTGTTCCTTGATCTCCATGATAATTGATCTTGTTATCAGGTTTTTATTTAAAATTGAATGATAACACAGAGGCAGAAGAGTGCCAATTTTAAAGCCATCCAGAAAATTAATAGAATAATTGCTTTTAATAATGTTCTGTGTTCCGTATATAGAATCGTGTAAAAAAAAAATGTTCTGATAGCATTATACTGTTTTAAAGTATTTTTAAATATATTTTAAATATATTCCTGAACTATTAAAAAAAATTTGTATACATATATTTTTTCACCATAAATGTTATTTAAAATAAATTTTTCTAAAACATTATTGCATTTTTTGGATATAATTACCGTTAAAATATATTTCCGAGGACTCGGTACCTAAATGAAAAGGTATCAATTTGAATTTATTTCAAAGTGCACGATTTTACATAATATATAATATTAAATAGCCGCAAAACTTATAAGTTCATTTTTTTTTATCCCAAAACGAAGTCGCTTTTGTTTGCTGAACCGTATATATATATATATATATGTATATACCGTACGCATATTAGTATATACCATATATTGCTAGAGAACCGTATATAAATCTTGAGCTACTCATTGGCTACATTTCGTTTGAGATAACACAGTACAAGTTACAGTACTATTAAGAACTCCCTTCATTCTTAATGGATTAAACTGCTGAGAACAGCATATTATTTTAGATGTAGCCATCGACTAACTTATAAATGAAGGATGACGACGTTAATATGTATTTACACAACCAACGTATTATATAATGTGTAGGTATTCTTTTATTTTATTATATTACTTGTAGGTACTAACAACTTTTTAATAAACTGGATTAATAATAGTTAATTACTAAATTTATTTTTCATTAAGTAAGTTAATGAAGTACATTAATTATGTTATTCAAAAGTGAGAATCTACAATCTCAATCCAATTAAAAAAAAAAAAACAAAATTAATGTTATTAACACAGTTTAATTTTAATATTATTATTAAGTAATAAATAAGTATCCTTATTCTATGGTAATAATTACTCGTAATATACATTTTCAAAATTTCGAGCCATTATCAGTATACTGTACCGTGTTATCTCAAACGAAATGTAGCCAATGAGCATTCCGGATTTATATACGGTTCTCTAGCAATGTACGGTAGGTATACTAATATGCATACCGTATCTATACATATAAACAGGCGAACCGACTTTCGGATATATTATAGATAATTCTATAACAAGGTAGTAATTATAAATTCAAACTAATTTTCGATAATCTTCGAATAAGGTTGACTTCGCGTAAAATTTCAATATAGATTTTATTTAAAATAGATACTATATTAAATATTTAAAGGCTATATATGAACGGTCAAACGGTTTAAAACGGTCTTCTGATTAATTTCAAATTAAATACAAGATTTGCAGACAGCTTATTGTACGCGGGCGGTTTTATTGTTTTCAAAATATGTTTTGACGATTTTGATTTTGTCAAAAAAAAAAAAAAAAAAAAAACATATACTCGTGGATTTACCTGTAAGGCCTGAGGCCAACTGCAACTGTTGTTGAGATTGACGGCCAACCGGGTGTCCGAACACGGTAACGCCAACGAACCGGGCGTGTACTGGGCCGACTGGACCGAGATGATCGTTCCCGTGGGACACGTGAGCGCCAAAGATTGTGTCTCGCAGCCCACCCTGTGGTACGTCTTGAGCGTGCCGGTCAACAGAGCTGTGAAAACAAAAGCGAAAAACCGATACGTTAATTTTACAGTTTTAAATTGATTTTTGCAAACGGTATTTTTCTTTTTTCTTTCTTTCTTTTTTTTTTTTTTAATATTATGTAGAATAGATTTCGTTTTATAAGGTCTATATAATTATTGTTATATGATAGATTGCGACGGAAATAAACTGCATGACCAATGTTTACACCCATCACATGTATTATTATGATTATTATATATATGTATACAGGATTAGGGACGTGTGCAATTATCCGACGGGCACACGAACTTTTGCGTGCGACGTATCAATATTTCGGGCGTTTCCTTTTTATTTACCTAATGGATTCACGAGTATGGAAAGGGCGTTGGACGTCATTTGGGGTCGAGGGCACACGGAGAGCGTAGGGTACAATGTGGAATTATTCGCCGCCCACCGCTATAACCGTATTATTCGACGGGGCGCTTGTGGTTTCGCGTTTCGATCCGTTTCACCGCGTTCAACGGTCTCTCGCCGCCGTTCAAATTTGATCGGTCGAACAATTATGACTGGCCGACTTTCGGTTCCGTTTTCGGTGAGGTGGCTCACACACTCGCGCACATACGAAAATGTCCGTCAAAAATATATGCGTCTGTAATTTAACTGGAGGTCTCGGGTTTGAACGGGAACAATTTTAATTCACGTGATCACGTGAAATGAGTTTACGTGAAATAAGAAATTTAAAACCCGTGAATTTGAATCGCGTGAAATCGCGGCAATTTATTTCCCCGTGATCACGTGAAATAATTTCCCGTGAAATTAAATCACGGATATTTTTTTCGTGTGTAAATAAAATATTTCATAATATAATACATACGTATAAATATATTATATATACGTAATATAATAGCATATACTATAATGTGTTACTATGTAGTATGTAGTATAAATAGGGTAGATAGGTAGGCAGTGTCGGACTGGCATCAAAAGGCCTAGTTCGCGATTTGTTTAAATGGGCCATATAGGCCGTGGCCAATGAAAAATACTAATTATTACACTTCAGAGGACTTAAGAGCACAAATTTTAGGAGTTCTATATTATATGGGAAATTTTTAAGAAATTTTAATAAAAAAAATATTTAAGTACATTTTAAAAGTAATTTAAAAAAAATTTCGTGTCAGTACCTACTATTATTTATTGTTGTATAATTAAAATATTTATTTACAAAACCGATTAACAAATAAAAAAATTTATAGAAAATTTTAAAATAGATTCAGTTAGTTGGAATGTCATGGGGCAAAAGTTAACCGTTATAGAAAACATTATACTGAATTATTTAATAAAACAATATCGTTTAATTTTTAAACTTGATCTGAAATGTTTATAGGACGTAGATTTATTAAAAAAAATGAAAAATACATTTTTAGTAGGTGATTAAGAAAATTTTTAATCTAGTATTTGAATAATATGCTATAACCATAAGAAGAGTCAAAATTGTACATACCTAATATGTATATACTATAATAAATTAATCTATGCCTAGGAAAAAATGGTAAAATTTAAAATATTATACATTTTTGTGATAAAGGAACTTATAATAGATACCTACGTCCTACATGTGTATTGAGCCTGGACATTTTAAAATAAACACTCAATTTATCTAAGTATTATAAAGGAATTCTGATAAATAATTTATCCAAAACTTAATACATACTTTACAGAAAAATTAAAATATTATTTTACAGGCCTTTACAAAAAATGATCAACTATTCAGACATTTAGACTATGATTGTAAAACAAAATTGTTACTTTTATAATTGTAAGGCTTAAACTCTAAAATTACACTAAAAAATAAAAAAAAACCAATTTTAAAATTAGTCAAAATTGTAAAATCTGAAATGTTGTTAATTTTGACAACAGTATACAATGTAACAATAAAACTAAAAATCATAACTTAATCCCAGTATTATAGCGAAAGATTAGTGATATATTTATTTATTTATTTTTATTTATTAAATTAAACAAATTAAATTGTTATATCTACTTCCTGTAAGCAGAGCTTGTGTTGGAAATAGAGAGTTACATATTACATATATATTATATACTACATATTACAAACATACAACAAACATAAT
>JAIPRL010006263.1:0-16898 GCA_025469235.1 Pemphigus obesinymphae
GGTACATATAAGTACACGTACAATAATATTATTATAAAATTGTAGTAACAGCTAAAAACTATCATTTATTTTTGTATGGAAAAATGTTTCTGGGGGGGGGAGGGTTTGAACCCGTTAACCCCCCCCCTCGTAACTACGCCACTGCCTATACCTATATATATATATATATGTATATATATCATATCAGAGATATATATTATCAGAGATATTTATTATATATTCTATAAAAGTCTAGAATATAGATAGTTATATAATTCGCTATATTTAGTATTAATACCTATAGGATATAAATTAATAATTTAACCTTGCGTTTTCCATATATACGTCAAGATCGAATATCGAAAATATCAAATACAGGTATGCCTTCGAGTGCAGATTACATAAAATTATATAATATAATAAGCTTACTTGCAGTGCTTCAACGTAGTATCTTCTTGTATGCAAAGATGAAAAAAACCCCGGTCAGAAGGGGTGAAAGCACTATTTGCTCGTCGGACAGGACACTAATGTGTTGAATTTGAAAGGAATGATAAATCATATTTCTTTCTATAAAACAATTCTAAGCAACATTTTCCAATTTATAACAATTTACCGTTATTTTAGATAGTTTTCCTAGGCGCTTAAAAAACTACTGAGATAATCGAAAATTGGCATTATAAAAATACCAATTAAAATAAACTTGTAGCCAAAAAAAGTGTATAACGTAATCACAAACATGTTCAAAAAGCCCACTTTTCAAGAGTGCTAAGTTCCTGGTTTCAAAATGTATTTTAAACAATAAAATGTAATTTCATACACAATTAAAAACAAATTTTTTAATATACTATACTATACGTATGTAGGTATATAGAAACCTATAATGAATAAAATTGGTAAATACTGATATTGATAACCATAAAGTAACGAATTTTAAAAACAGGCGCATGAGATGACGTATAATATAAAACGAATAATGTACAATGTTATAAAAGGCCGTTCCCCGATTCGCTGACGTTTTGCACTATTATTTTTATTTCGTCTGTATTATCTATAAAACGGGCAGGGTCACTCGCTCGCTTCGCTCAATCGGACAGTTTAATTCGAAAATATCCTTCCCCGACTTGATGTGAAACGCCATGTCGAATAAGTGACAGGTTAAATTAAATATGGTTTTGGTGTAATTCTTTCTAAAGACAGACAGACAGATAAATGAACACTACGGGAATAATATTAAATGTCTAAACTTATATTTAGAAAACTAAAAAACTAATCAAATTTTAAAATTGTATATAAATAATTGAAAATTGGTAAAAAAGTTTTGAAATTTTCACCACATCAATATACTTAGTGACTATTATAGAATATTATAGAGTGCTATAGTAAATATTTGGTATAAATTTCGAGTTTCTTATATATTATCTATAATTTTCCAATTTATAAAAATTTTCTGTAATTTTCAGTAGTTTTTCGAAACTTTCAAGGGGGTTTTAAAAGAAGTTTATGTATATATATATAAGTGTATGTATGTAAATAATATAAACATATTGTTAAAAATAATATATATTATATACCTACACATTTTAAAATTAATATTCATATCATATATGAATACATAATACATAAATGCATAACTATACAGTCTACAGTGCAATTTAATTATATGACGGACGATCCATTAGAGTATTAATGGAAGGCCAATTGTCAATTATTAAGATTTTTAAGTTAGTGGTGCCGTCGCACACCCTGTCACTCCCCAAATTACGATTATGAGAAAGACTAAGTGGGTTTCAATTTTACTATTTTTAGGTTTTGTGAGTATCGACAAATGTATTGGTTTTACAGTGGTGTGTTTTTAATTTTTTATGTATATATACATTTTTTCGGACAGAAGGAGTAAATAGTAAAATAAGAGTTTTCTGAAGGTATAGTAGAGGTTTTTGATAGGAAATTCGTTCTACTTGGGATTTTAAAGAGGTCATTTTTTAGTTTTCAAAAGCGTAACGAAAAATCACCTTTTATAACAGAAATAACACAAATAATTTTCGAAAAACATTCGAAAATAACAAATAAACTATAGTCATGGTTACCGACTGTATAGATGATATTATGTATAATATTTATAACTGCCAAAAAAGACCAAAAATCATTATAAATTGAAAAATTTTAATGCCAGCCAGAAACTTGAAATTTAGGTAAGTACACTAAACATTTACTATAGCACTGTGTATATTGACGTCGTGTCTTTTATTAGCCATATAAAATATGCTAATGATAATACTCATGTTGTATCGTGTTATATATACACCGAAACTTCGTTCAGAATCGTTTTATCGAAAGAAATTATTTGTCATTGCTTATTATATATAAATATTATCATTGCAGTTTTCGGGTAAAGAACTTTCTAATAGCAAATTCGTTATAGTTGATACTTTAAAGAAGTCAAATTTTCAAGTTTTCTTAAGCGTGGGTTAACCTACCTAATTAATAAATCGGTACCTAGATAAATAATAATGGTAAAGACTTGAAATTTGTACCAAATATTTACTGTGATCAAATTTTGATATCACTTTTCAGCAATTTATAAAATGATTTTTTGCGTAATATCTATAGGTACCCAGGGCCGTGCCGAGCAACAGTAACACTCCTGGCAAGATGACAACTTTGCGTCACCTTTCCCAAAATAATTTGGTGTTCCCAGCGACCCTGGCGGAATAAAAAACCACTTTGAAAATCCTAAAAATCGCTATAGAACCCCCCCCCCTCCAGAAAATGAGTAAAAATAAATAGATCATTGGCATAAATTGTCCCTAAAAAGTAAAAACCATTGAAATTGCGACTTTGTTATTACTGCTCTCCTGGCACATGCCACTTTGCCTGGTACTGGATATACCAACTTCATATACACTTTTTCGCGTAACATGAGTTTTCTACAGAGAAAATAATACTATAGCCAATTTCAATCAGAATCGTCTTTCGGATGTAAGTACCTACCTAATGATTTACATTTGCTTCAAAATTATAATTTATAAATAATAATAATAATGAATGACACACTAAGTATCCTGTATTCCTGCCCGAGTAGATACCTATGCTGAATGGACGATGAACTAATTTCCACCATCTGTATCTGGACGACATTTTTACTATCTACACGGAATATCGCAAAATGAGTCCAAACGCACGTTAAAATATGACCCCGCTCTAGCATCAAACGTTAAGATCATTATAATTTCGTCAGTTATCACACGGATATTACTAATCAATAAAGACTTTAGATAATAGCTACTTTGTTCAAGTTCATACCAAAGAATTATTTTATTCTGTGACCAGCTGCGCTCTCATACTTCATTTAAAAATGCATTTATTTTCAAATTCGTCGTTTTCGATTCAATTAGCGGCACGAACAACCGAACGCGATACCGGTGATATCACCGAAACACAATATGTACGGAATATATTGATATCAACTTCGGTATCAAATGTTATGTTTTCGTGATTGTGTTATAATTACATTTTTGCGATTCTACGTTAAATTCCATAAAAGGGTATTTTGGGTTTTAAAGTCTAGTCATTATCGCGTTTCTGTTAGCGTGTATCGTTATTATTTTGGGAATTAAGTTTGTTTATATGTATTACACTAACTAACAATTATTGAATCATTTCAATAATATGACGTCCTGCATAATATTGTGATACCTACATGACAATAATTAGGAATTGAGCATTCGGCATTTCGAATCATTATTCACTATCAATTAAACAATAATTTTAATTTTTATATACGTTTAATTCGTAACAATTATACTCGTTAATTTTCCATTTTCTAGACCAACGCGTTTTGCCGTGTCTGTACTTATATGGTGTGTGGACGTATAATGAGACTGAAAGTTTAAAATGTTATGTTTTCTGTGGCATTTTGGCCAGAATTTTTTTAGATAATTTTTTTGTTTTTTATTTACCAAACATATCTTTAATCTTCATCGTTTGCGCATCAAACTGGAGGAGAATATGGCTCATCCTATAATCGGTCAAAAATCAACGCGAAGGAAACAATGGACTGTATTAAGTAATATACCTAGACATCAAAAGATTTTTCATGGATTATACTTTATTACACTTTATAGATCGAACCCAAAATCGTTACAATCATTATGGAAGTTACTTAGCCGAAGACGGGTGGCCAGATTCACAGGTCGATTTAGCAAAACAATTATTAAATGAGGATTGCGGTGAGTCTATTGCTTTGAAATTAATTATTTATTAATTTTCAAACACTATTAACAGTAATTATTCATTATTACCTAGCTCTATAAATTAAATGTCATGTGAAATAATAGATCTGTTCAGAATACCTAGGTATACCTAATACCTATATTATATATATATATAATAATAAATAAATAAATATTTACCTATGATAAATATAGTTAATATTTGAATTCTACTTATAAAAATATATTTATTTAGATATTTTATTAATTTCAATTGAGTATAGAAATATATTTCGTTATATTATATAATATATAGGTATCATTATATTATAATATACCTATGTGTATATGTATAATATATATTTATATAATAATATACCTACTTGTATAATATTTATTATTAGATACCTATTTTAAATGTACCTAAATACCTATTGTCTTATAAACTAGATTTATGACTTTATTTTTATTATTAGATTTTTACAGTATCTAGTCTAATTTTTCTAGATAATAATATCAATTTGTAAGCAATAACTATCATTTTTATTTGTTAAATGGGTACATTTAAAGTTTTAACAACAAAAAATGAAATTATAACTTTTTTATTTAAAAATTACGTTGTGTCTGGAGACCCAAACATTTTCTTTGCGTTACTGACATTTGTATTATCAATGCATAGTTAATACTAAATTGGTTAAGTACGCAAGCATCTGTAAAAATGCACAATTTTAAAAGCGAATTCCTCCTAATGTAAGACATCTAGTCACAGAATTCTTCAGTCTGTTCAATCTTTATATAAATACTATACCGCTAAAATAAGTAGGTACTAATACATATTATAATATGTAATCTGTAAACAGATGTTTAACTAAAATTTAGTATTTAGAAGACTGAATATTATATAATAGATACAATACATTAAAATTTTTATTCAATAGTAAAATAATAAATAATATCTTTGTGAAAATTATGATATAAAGTTCTACTCTTGTCATTCATAACTATAAAAAGCCCTAAATTATCGAAAATTACTTTATTATTTAATATTTATTATGCATATTTTATAATATAGTCTACCTACTAAATTTAAAACGTAGAAAATAATAAAACTACCCGTGTACATCAAATGTATATTTTTACATGCATGACGCATGACACTAGACACATTGTTAACAAAAACGCCTGTGTATGCAAAGAAAACATGGACGTCCGGGTTTCTACATGCAGCGTACAAAATACGCAAATAGTCATTAAAAATTAATTTTTACTTTTTTGCAAATATTTAAGATTGTATTTTTTTTATGTCTATACATTTTTTTAGGTAGAAGTCTAGCAAGAATTTTGGAGTATAGAGATTTTTTGATAGTAAATTGGTTCTAGTTGGTACTTTGAAGAGGTTATTTTTTTATTATCCCGATAGTTTCCTTAAGTGTAAAGAAAAACTACCTTTTTAATGCAAATATTTCAAAAATGTAAGAAAAATAATAAAATAACAAATAAAGTTGTCATTATTACTCATTCAAGTATACTTTTTTTTGTTAGTAATAAAGTAAAATCTAAGTAGGTAATAAACGATTCCCATCATTGAAAACTTTACTTGAAAAAATAACTAGATAATATATTTTTGTTTTACATATTTATATTAGAAAGTTTAAAAAGAATTAAAATTTATAATAATTTATTTTAAGAGGATGCTATACATACGATTGTTGTCTCTGTCTTACATATACATAACATAGCAAATTTATGTACCACATTTTTACTATAGTTAATTTATAATTAATATTAATAGAGTAAATTTACCTATTATCTAATTTGTAGAGAAGAACATTGAGAGAGCGTAGAGTTTTTTTTTATATATATTTTTTTAATAAGTTATAAGTAGTTAAATAACTCATTTTTTTGAACACATATAACTAGTTTTGAAAATAAAATGTTAGAGTATAGTTTATGTTTTCCTCTACAAATGTTATAATAGGTAAATTTACTCTAATATTAATTATACATTAACTGTGGTAAGCATATGTAGATTTGCTGCTATTTTATACATATGTAAGACAGAGATAACAAACGTATGAGTGAAATCCTCTTAATGTTAATTTTTAAAAATCATTATAAAATAATAATAATAACCTACAATAATTTATTTTTGAATAAATAAATATTTTAATAATATTTTTTATTATCTATTATACAGAAGATGAAAAAGACCAAGAAGAAAATGCTAGTTTAGGAGTTTACTGGTTGATTAAAGCTTCATCACAAGGACACAAAGAAGCTACTGAATTGTTGAAACAATGTCTAGAAACAGGCAAAGGTTTGTTTATATATTAATTTAGTTAATGCATTTTTATTACTAGGTATTTTACTATTAGTAAAATTGTAGAAATGTGACTTGACTATTAATTTAAGTCTAGTTCATTATTAGTTTTAATATAAGTATTTCTATGAAAAATAGAGATATATGTTAATTGAGTATATGAAATATGTGCATTATATCCATTTAATAACGTTTAGGTATCACTGAACATAATTGGTTGGATGTCAAAGTTTGCCTCGAAACTTCTCAAGAGGATAAAATTATTCAAAAAACTGCACATGAAATATTTGATAGGTATAGTACTGTTATGTATATACAATAAACATATTTACATTTACATGTAACCTCTGTCTAGTATATTTTAGAATAGCTCAAACATAGTTATATACTCGGCACACGTTAAGATGATGACTTGGCGGTGGATGATTTAGCCTTTACCTAAGATAACCTTTTCGTGTTATCTGGCTCCTGATTGGTTATATCGAAAATTTTAGTCACAACTATATAGTGCTGTCCGAAATAATACATGCGTGTATATCAGATTTTTCCATATTTGAGCATGGTATGTAGTGTATGTACATATGTGTTGGCGTGCTGTATACAAACGTGGATTGGCTGACTATGGCGAGAGGCGTAGTTTTGGCTGTGCGACTGATCTTAACGTGTGCTGGGTATATACATTTTTGTAAATTACTGTTTGTATTAAAATTATACAATAATTTTTTTTAAAAAATAAATAATTTGATTATTATATTCCGGTTCCTAGTGCTGCATCCGAGTTTTGTAGAAAGGTCGTTGGTGTAGCCTAATATAAAATAGTCAAAAATATAATTATGTGTCAAATCCAATAACTAATTTTAAATAAACACTTAATTTGATGAAGTAAAATTTAATAATACATATTATATTATTATTAATACATCTTTTTTGTAAATGAATTGCCATAAATATTTCCGTTTTTCTTATTATTTATTATTCAAATTCTGTCTGTTAAGTATGTTTTTATTATTTCAGGATGTCCGCTGGAGAAGACTTTATAACTAGTGATCAATTGAAAGATGAATTGAATCAAGCATGTAGTAGCAAAACCATTAGTTCAGATATAATAAAAGTAGATGAAAATTCAAAAGAATACAAACGCTTAAAATCATCACGTCAAGGTAATAAAAAAAACTTACTGCATCAACCCCTTATTTTCTGAACTACATTTATTATTTTGCCATCAACCACAATTTTTCTTGACAAATATTTATATCTGTATTTAATTAAATTAATAATTTACCTATATAATGTCATGTCTAAGTTCATTATAGTTAAATAATAATATGGCACATTTATTTATTTTTTTCTAGACTGGAAATCCCGAATAAATGAATCAAGTGAAAAACTTACTGAAGATGTATTAGTAAATGCTGCTAAAGATTTTTCACGTGGTCAAATGCCAATTGTGCAAAAGATACTTACTATTGAAGAAAACAAAAGTGCCATATCTACTACTTGTGACTTATTTCTCCAGCCAGTGTATATTATTCACAATTATAATCTTTGCCTTCAAGAGAGATTAAATAAACGATTTTCCAAGTTGCTATTAAATCCATTCTCATATTTTCATGCGCCAACGTTATTAACAACAATTCTTTGCTTTACATTGGGCTTAGATGGAATTTGTCTTTTAATTCCTTATATTCTATTTTATGGATCGTTGCTTGCCATGGTAGTTGCAACAGTATGTGCACTATGTGCAAAAAGGGATTATGGACGTTTCCGCCGATGGTCAAATTTATTCATCACATACAGTGGTGGTTGTCTTAGTGCACAAGAAGCTGAATATCAACACTTAATGAATACGCTTAAACCATATGTTTTTTTTTTCGCATCATTAGGAGCACATCTATTTATGAAGACTGTAATTGATTCGGACACGATGTTTCAATCTGAACTAACCATTGTATCTATTTGTTTAACATTTTATACTCTTTATTCTTTTTCGGTAACTATACTAAAATTTTGATAATTAATTTAATACATGCTTTTGGTCTTATAAAGTAATTGAACACCGACTATCATACAGCCTTACAAAAATGATAATCGCATATTAATGATTTCACAACACATTATTCTTAGGAGGCCACCATGGGCAGTTGCATATCTTATATTATTTCATATGGAAATTTTTTTTTACACTATAGTAAAAATACTCTATATAATTATTCTATGGTATAAAGATGAAAATAATTTAAGTTGTGTATTAATTATCTTCGTGGTCATTGTTTTATTGCTTTGTGTTCATGAAAAAGACTGAGAATTTATTAATGTCGCTCAAAATAGTTGAACAACGATAATAATAAACAGCAGTATGGCTGTATGATAATAAGTGTTAATATTAAAATATTGTAAATGAGTTGTAAAATCAGAATAATTATTAAAATAAAATAATTTATGTTTGGTTTTTAGCTATGTGGCCCAAAATTGGGTAGATCCCAAAACATTGATCTAATTGCATTATTGTCATTTTGCGTCAATGTCTTAGCAAAATATCCATATGAAACTGATACAGTAGTAAGTAAAGGCTGGAGATTTCTTGATTTACATGTGCCAACATTTGCATCATATGTCATCGGTAACTAATTTTGTATAATAAATTATACACATTATATAAGTACATTGAAGGAAAGAAATAGAAAAAAAAGAGGCGAGAAAATATAATGGACCATGATATGAAGGGGTTGATATGGGAGATTGAGTTAAGTAGAAGTGCAGGATTAGGGCGGTGAAAAATAGTTGGGAGAAAAGGTGACGGAGATGAAAAATAAATAAATATTTAAATTTATTTTTCAGGAAATGGGGTTGAGTTTTGTCTTAACTTTAGAGCATTGTTTTATTTAATATTACCTGCGATTATGGTTAAAATGGCAGCTCGTAATAATTGGAGAGGAATTTACACAGATTTAATACCACATTGCATGACACTATCATGGTGGCAGATGGCTCTGGTTGCATCACAAGGTATACCATTATATTAAATAAAAATAATAAATTATTATTTAGTAATGTTAAATATTTCCATAGAGTCTACATGGTATGGGTTGGTCCGTAGTATATTGGCCTTAGTTTGTGTATTTATACTGTTTCCAATTACCGGCATTTTCTTGCCATTTGTCACTATTGGAAATGACTTTGAAACAATCTATCAGATCATACAATTGCCTGTTATTCTAATAGTTATGTGGATTTTGCATATAGTTTTGCAATATTTGAAACGAAAAGGGTTTCGCACTGATACATTTTATACGTATTTACAGGTACTTTGAATAATATCTTAAATATTTTGCTAAGAACTAACTTATTTATTGCTTTTATATATAGGTTGTTATCGTTTTGATTGGTATAACAATTAGTGTTTTTAACAACTATGAACGTATACAACAATGGATTGAGCCACCTGCTGATCATCATTTAACTTATAATGATTTCTCTGAATTCTGTAACAGAGACATTGGTCAAATTTCTCAAGAAACCACAGCATTAGCTGATATCGACTGCTCACAGCTAATTGGCCAAAATGTGCAATGGGATGGCTATATAAAAGCTACCAAGGTTGTTTCAGTTTATAATCCTGTCTTAGCTATATTAAGCTTCTTCCCAAAAGTAAGTTTAGTATAAAAATAGTGTTGAATATAAGGAAACTTGTAATTTTTTATTTTAGATAATATCGAGTCCATTGACTTGTTTGCTGGGTAAACGTTTTTCTACATGTTCTGAGAGTTATGGTTGCAATGTGAGCTCAAAATTATCTGATCTATGTCATGTGTCCGAATGGAATCGTTATACTTATGAAATAGAAATAAAAATGAACAATGATGGTGTATGGGGTAGCAGTGCAGATATAACAACACTGTTGACCAACAGCCAAGACATCATAATGGATAATGCAACAAAAAGTTTGAGAGAAAATGACCATGTGTGGTTTTCAGGTCAGTTGTCTGGCAATAAATTTGGAGTATTGACTGCAAAAAATCCATTTGTACAAGCATCTGCTATTGGGTGTCTGACATGTTCCAATGTACAAAACATCAACAATGTCAGACAAAAATCGTTTGATGATGAATTTGTCAAATGTGCTAAAAGACTGTTTCAATTTATTTTGTATCCAATTATATTATTTAAATGATCTAAAAAAATAATCACTCCTACTAAAATCATAAAACTAGTTAACACATAAAATGTTTTAATGTTTATTTTTTGAAACTTAAATGTGCTTTTATTAAGTATTATTTGCATTGTGTATTATTTATTTTACTTTACATTTCAGTTTAGTGCAATAATTACAAATAATTTACTAATTAAGAATCTAACCAAAAATTTGTTTTGTTAATAAAAAAAATATAATAATAAATATTGCATTTTAAAATATACTCTTAGTTTTATTTACTATCAAAATAGTTTTGAATAAAATTAAAATAGATATAATCTTTAACATATCATAATATCCAAAGATAAAGGGTAATGATGAGAGATTAAAATTGTATGTTTAAAAAATATTTTAGATTTAATTAGATACTGTACTTCCAAGTCGTTAACATAATATAAATTGATATTTTATTGAATACAAAATATTTATGTATTAGTTGCAAATTTGAAATAATTAATTAAAATAAGTACCAATACTATGATAAGGTTAGACAATAAAAATTTTAAAATAATTAATTATTTTTAGTTGATGAACTTTAATTGATAATTAATCACATTTATCCCCGTTTGTTTTTTGGCAATAGTTTCATTATGAAACTTAGAAAATAAATTTACCACTGTAACATAGTCTAGGTAAACCAGTTAAATATAAATTGTCCAGGAAAGGTGGTTAATTCTTTGGATATGTTTTACCATAGTTTAGGGGTATATTAGGATCTTATTTAGTATTCAATGAAATAGAAATATGTATTTTTTGATTTATGAATAAAAATTTACATAGGTAATCATTCACAAATTGCACAAATATGTATAACAATTTTTCTATTTGAGATATATTATGTGTTACATGAAGTGTAATTGTATTGAATTAGATAATAAATATAAGCCTTTCTATACTATGTCCCAGATAAGTAACCTCCGGAAAGAACTACTGCATATGGCGATATCCATGTCATGCTCACACTTAATACGTCGATTCATTTTACGGCCGAGAACATTTCTCTTTTGTTATAATAGTTTCCAAGTCCAAAACTTTATATATTTAACTTAAGCATTGATCGGCAGTACTGAGAACGACCACTGCTGTCAATGACGGCCGATTCAATAGTTGAGTAAACTGATCAAGATTGAACAAAAATTGGTAGACATTTGAAGTTATCTGGGACAGAGTTTAACAAATATGCAAATGCATGAATTCTGAATCCTCGACATATAACTATACAAGCGAATTATATTTGATATTTTGATTTTACTAATATATAATACATATACAATTTTTCAATTTTTATGAGTACCCGGTACCTATTATAATGTGACTGACTTAATTAATTGTTTAAGTTATTGTGTAAATTGAATTGAGTGTTAAAAGCAATTCATTCAAAATGTACAATATTGTTGAATCAATAAAAAGTAACTGAAGTTCAAAATTTCCACAATATAGCAGTTAAAATAATATAATATATAAGTGAGAATTGAAACACCTTATGAAAAGAAAAACTAGTACCAAATTAAAATAATATGTTATTGGTTTGATTACAAATGTACATACATGTTCCTTACATAATAAGTCTTAAGATATCACAGGTTTAAACTGTTCAATTGTATGACAATTTGGAATAATTGAACATTTAAGGATAATTTTTATAATATGAATGCACATAAAAAGTATGTGAAATGTATTAATAATAATGGGAATATACAGTATTATAAAAATTATAAATACATTTTGTCAATATAACTATGAATTATTATATCCTGATAGTATAAAGTTTACATATTTAGATAAAACTAATCAGAAAAAAAAAGTAAATAACATAAATTAATATTTTTTAAGTCACAGCCTAAGTTTTAATTAGGTGGTCGGTTAAAAAGGAATAATAATTTATATTTTTTAGAAACTTAAAAATACAACAAAAACATAAACATAACTAGATCCAATAGTCAATCAAATACCAAAGTAAGAATACAAATTACATAAATGATATAAATATTAAAACATAAAACTAGGTATATCTATTAATTATAAAAATAATGGTATGTGATGTTTACGAGACAATGTTTACTGATGACAGTGGAGAAAGATTGGCACCGAGCAATTCTTGAATTTCCTCCAGGGTCTTACCTTTAGTTTCAGGAACAATAAATATTACAAATAATGTACCAAATGCGCTGAACACCGTAAAGAGCCAAAAAGTATTGTATATATGAATGGCAGATACTAATGATATGAAGAACTTGGTAACAAAGAAAACGAAAATCCAGTTTGACATACAGACTATTGAACAAGCAGTACCTATAACAAAATATTAATCAAGTAAGAAATATCATTAATGATATTAATAAAATGTATTGTTCGTGCATAATATTGCTGTATCTATTACATTTGTACTATATAACAAAATAATTTTATTAATTCTCGTAAATAAATTCTCATAAATCTAGTAATAGAAATCATGCTATAAGAGTAATAAGCCAATATTATCTTACCTTTAATTTGAGCTGGAAATATTTCACCCAACATCATCCATGGGATGGGACCAAAACCAATAGCAAATAATATTATGAATATACACAACGCTACTAATGGGATAAATCCAATAGATGAAACATTATAATTATAATCCTTTGCATAGAAAAATCCACCAATGAAAAATGTGCAAATTCCCATCACAACAACGGAATACAAAAGTAAAATCTTTCTTCCTAATCTATCAACAACAAGTGTAGAAACATACGTAAACATTACAGCCACAACACCAATAATGATTGTGGACATATTTGATCCTATTTTGCTACCAGTCGCCTGCAATAAATTGAAATTTTTTAAATTAATCATTGACATTTTTTATAATTTAAATAAATGGATTTACATTGAAGATGGTTGTAGAATAGAAAATAACAGCATTACACCCAGAAAACTGTTGGAAAATCATAAGTCCAAATCCTAAGAATAGACCTCGTTTGGCTGCTGTTGTTTGGAATGCTTTTATGATAGGAACTCTTTCTCTTTCAGCCTGCAAGAAGATATTATTGATTTACCTTATACATAAGAAGTATTTACTATATATTATGTATATTTGTACTTTGGCCAAAACTTTCTGCATGCTATCTAATTCTTGATCCACTCTGCTATATGGCCCACGGAAGAATTTTAACGAAAAATGGGCCTTTTCAATATCTCCTTTCATAAGGTGAAAAATTGGACTTTCTGGTATTAAAACAACTAAACAGATTATATACACCATTGGAATAATTGCACAAGCAGCAGACAAACCAAATATATTCAACTGTAAAATATAATTTATTATAAAAATAAATAAATTTATAAATATAAATAATAAATTTGGTGAATTCTAATATATACACTTACGTAAGAACCCATGACATAAGTAAACAAGATTCCAATATTAACTTGTAACTGGAAATATGTACCTAAAGTACCGCGGATTTCCTTTTCTGCTATTTCAGAAGTGTATAAAGGTACGATTACAGAGTATGAACCACTAGCAAATCCGGTTAAAAGTCTGCCAGCACAAATCCATACCACCTTCAAAAATAATTTTTTAATCAACATTATGAACTATAAAAAAATGTTTAAAATAATCAATGGACGCTTACGGATTGAGCCCATATTATCATTGCCCAACCTATGAGTGTGGGTATGGTTAACATTAACATTAGTTGTTTACGTCCAAATTTATCTACTAGACTAGCCATCACTGGGCAACCAAGTAAGGCACCAAGTGGCATAAACGCCGCAATCCATGAAACATTTTCTTTCGTCACATGGAATGCATATTGGTCGTATTCCATCATTGGACCTGCTGGAGACGTCCATCCAAGTGTTGTGCCCATAATAAACCCACCAATAGTCACTATAATATTAATTAGCAGATAAGTATATTATTTATTGATATACCTACCTAATAAATTACTTCTTGGTGTATAAAAACTTACCAATCAATGCACCTAAATATTGAGTTCCTCTTCGAATCTCTGTCTGAGGCTCCTCTCCACTTTCAATTGCTATTTGCTGATCAACAATTATATTTGTAGATGTCTTGTTAACCAAGGGACTTCGTTCACTATAAGCTTCCTATAATATATTTTTTTACGTATTATCGTGTATAAAACAATTTATAGGTACCTAACTACTTTAAAATGTTTTAAAATAATTTCATGATATTCACTTTAAAAATAAATTATGTAATACTATATGTTTCAACACAAATAATATGTATACTACCTTAGGTAATTGAACTTCATCATCATTACTAGAAGTAGAACTAGAAATATTATCATATCCTTTAGCTACACCAAATATTTTTGTACTCATTTTTACCAGAGGAAATACTTTTGTTTCATATGGATATAAAAAATAATTAATACGCAATTATAAATTATATAAATTTTAATTTTTGCCTAATGACTAATATCACAATGTAAATAATACAAATACGATTTATGTATAAAAAATATGTACCTAAACATAGGTATTTTTTTTTATCTGTTTTAAACTTTTTATGATTTGTGTAAGATAGTCTATATTTTATATATTATCTACTCGTTAAAATATTAAAATGTAAACATGAGATAACAGTATAACACTATATATATATTATTATGACGACGTGTAAAAAAAACTTGTTTTCATTTTGTATCAGTCATTTTAAATTATGAATCGAATTATTACAAAATCCCTAATAATTATGTTATAATAGGTACATAAATTCGCGATAACATCTAGCAGTCTAGTACCTTCTGTTCTATATGTTGGTACCTATTTGTCTGAAAGAAAATGTTCACATAAATTATTTAAAATTTAATACAATAAGCATACTTAATAATAGTAATACCTACTAATAGGTACTTATAATAAAATAAATTTGAAGACAAAGGTTTAATAGTGATAGGTATGTTTGAAGGGTGGGTATAGAACACTGCTTTTCAGTAACAAAAATCGATTTATTTACATCATAGAATTTAAAAATTCAATTTTTGTTAAACATTTTTTTTTTCTATTTTTCCATTTTAATGATATTTTGTCAACGTACAGATATGTGCTTGACGTATAAATAAATAAATGGATATAGTATTAACATTTTAATGTAAAATTTAATTTAAAATTCAAATTTTATATAAAAAAGAAAGTTAAAATGTTATTCGAGAATATTAAAATTTGAAAAACATACAGTATTGTTCAGTGCAATAATGAAGTATAACGTAAACAAATACCACATTTATTAAACAGCGTGCATTCAATTTCCGAAACAACTATACCTATAATAGGTATCTATAAAAATAAATATATAACTATATATGTTGAGAGAATTCAAAAATACATAAGTAACTACAAACATGACAAAATAGATCTATCTATAAAACCTATCTATTTTGTCATGGGTGTATCATCACACAGATTTTTATGATACGCACAACCCGCTAAAATATTTCCTCACTGCACCTGTGTTGTAGTTCACCACATAAGAAGTTTAATAATATATTTTAAAAGTAATGTAGACTTGTATCAGTACCATTTTTTTTTTTTTATATATATAATCGCAATATTTAGTTTTTAAAAAAACTTGTCTTACGCGGGATATGCATATTCAAAATCTATTAGTTTTAGAATGATGAAATTTTGCAATACTTTAAGAAAAATTTTATGACTACAAACTAGTTTTAGCCGTGACAAAATAGATAGGTATCATCACAGATTTTTGATACGCACAACCCGCTAAAATATTTCCTCACTGCACCTGTGTTGTAGTTCGCCACTTCTTATTGGTCAATGTTATCTTATGTGTTCTTGCCTGTAAGTTGTATTCATACTTGTTAATTATTTAGTAGGGCACATAAAACTTGAATAAATTATATTTGATATTATTTATTATGATTTAAGTCATTATAATCCATATGTAATTGTCTATTTACTTAATCACAATCAAAATTCAAATCTAAATGACAAAATATTAGACCAATGAAAAGTGGTGAACTACGTTATCGGCCGGGGTAAAGAGGAAAAAATGTGTCAACTGTGATAATATCTATCTATTTTGTCATGGTTTCAACCACGAATTAAGATATACAGGATGAGGAACGAGTGTTTGTTATCAACAAAATCATGAAACCTGAAGGTTCCTAAATCCCAATTTGACTTGCAGCGCTTATCGTTCAAAAAATGAACTAATACCTAT
>JAIPRL010006263.1:16998-28208 GCA_025469235.1 Pemphigus obesinymphae
GATACTGGTGATACAGTATTAGTTTATATTGTTGCCACTAGCGCTGTATGTCTAATTGGAATCTAAGAACGATTGGTTTCAAACTGTTAAACTCGTTCCTCATCCTGTATATCTTAATTCGTGGTTTCAACTATAATATTTTGAATAGGTCACAGATATATATAATACTATATATATATATATCTGTGGAATAGGTATACAAACAGATTTTAAAGATAATGATATTTATATTATTAGCTGACAACGATACAGCTGTTTTAATATAGGTATAATATATCTATGTCCTACCTAACTAGTCATCGTTTAATAATTTGTTTTTTAATTTTTATTATTAGTACCTATTTTATTTATTAATGTTTATTAATTTTCATGTTTTATTGTATAATGTATTTCTTTTTTGTTTT
Organism: Pemphigus obesinymphae; assembly: GCA_025469235.1. NCBI lineage: Eukaryota > Metazoa > Arthropoda > Insecta > Hemiptera > Aphididae > Pemphigus > Pemphigus obesinymphae. The sequence continues at coordinate 17,403 of JAIPRL010006263.1, forward strand.
TTTTTTTATTATTTATTTATATTTTGTAACCTGACGATGACTTGCGATCGAGAAACTAGTAATAACAATTTATAATTTCATTTTTTTTTTTTTTTCTAATACTCTCGGCACATATTTTTTTATGATATATATTAATTTTACTTATATCATATATATATATATATATAGTTATTTTTATAACAATATATATGTATTTTTATAAGAGTATTACATTTTTGGAATTGATTAATTTTTTAATTTTAGAAATATAACTATATTTGCTGCAACTACTACTATCATCTGTTTTAAAATTTGTTGTTATTTTTATTAGTTTCACTTTTTAGAAAATTGTAGTTATACATATGTATAATACAATAATAATAACATATTAGTCCTGGGTTTTCGAAGACAGGGGCGTCATTTGGGAGGGGGGGCAGGGTTGGGTGTGCAATGGCACTACTATTAATTTAAAAGTGGCCTGCCAATGCTCTAATCCAATCCATAGAATATATAATTGCGCCGACCAAATTTTCGTAATAGTTAGAAAAAGAAGGTCGAAGACCTTTTTTTTTTTTGCTTATTTACGTTTAATATAGCATTAAAATGTTAAGAAAAATGGCCCGGTAAAATGTTAAAATTGGCCTGCCTTAAAGTCCGCACACCCGAAAAAAAAACTGAAATAACGCCCCTGTTCGAAGATTTTATAAGCATTCATGCATTATAAAAATATTTCAAACGTCTATTTTTGTGTAAGGTAATTTTAAAAATAGCTTCGGTGCCTACGTTATAATTTATAGTGGCTATATAAGTTATACGGAATATCTTCAAAACCTTGAACGTCGAAATATTGAACGGAAAATTCTTGAATGTCGAAATTTTGAATTTTAAAAAACGTCAAAACCTTGAACGGCAAAATCTTGAAAATGTAAGACATCCAAGTAAGGAGTTTTGTATAGGCAATAAGGATACATGCCCATTTTTAAGGAGTTCTGTATATGCAATTTGTATACAATTTTAAGAAAAATACAAATCTTACAATATTTAACTATATTCCAAAAGTAATTTAAAAGTTATTTAGTAAGGTAAGTTAATACCTTTTTTATTGTTGTGTTATAAACACATTTAGGCAAACATAAAAGACCATCGAAATAATGATAAAAATATCAACTCTGTTATTATTGTGCATTATTACATACATGCATAATGTGCATCTAATATACATATTATGTATGATGTAGTTTTTATTTTTTCAAAACTTGTCTAAAATGTATAATATAGCGTACTTTGTTATTTTAAGTGGCGAATATTTAATTTAAAATTTCTGGTTGGATTTCATATAATTCAAGAAATACCAGAAGCACGTCATTTGTCCATTCCATGTTTGTGAGCAATTTATTATTAATAATATTTATTATCATTGAATTTAAAAACTTAACAGAAATAAAGAAATAAAACAGAAATAAATAAATATTAATTAATAAAAAACATAAATAATAATATATAAATTAATAATAATAATAATAATAATAATAATAATAAAAGAGACAGAAGGCTTTCCGATCCACGCGCTCTTTGGAGTGCTCTCTGAATACGGGCTCGTTTCCTTTGACGCAGGAACAACCTACCGATAACTTTCGGATAGACACGAGTCGCGCTGTGCTCGTCCGCGCCAACCCGAACTTGGTGGGCTATTTTGCATTCATACTGATATTTCCGTAAGTACGGAAACATCCGTATGTCGATCGTTCGTATAAAAACATAAATATAAGTATTTTGAAACTTCATACGAACGCTTCCGTATACTTCATCCGTACGATTCATTCATTTCCGTATATATTTTCATGTTTCGTAAGCACATCTCCACGGTAACAATTTAACGTGCACTTAACTTAAATACTTCAATACATTTAGCATAAATTGTAAATTTAAATATTAATAAAATATATTATTAAATTATTAATAATAACATTAATTGAAAATTATTTTGTTTTGCTTTAAACATATCCCCATTGAACTTAATTTTTTAATATTTATATACAGAAAAAAATGTAATATACCTATATACAAATGTATATTGTATAACATATAAAATAATAATTAATATAAAACAATGAAACTTGGACACAATTAGTGTACAAAAATCAAAAAACTGCAATTAGTTGTCATACCCAACGCAACGATAGTGCTTTATCTCCACGTTACATTGTAAAACACAATTAAATTACCTACCTAGAAAACCTATAGATGATTACGGACAATATATTTGGTATTGAAGAGTTTCCCGTATATATTATTGTATAATATATATAATATAATTGCATTTGTTGTAAATGATTATTGTATACCTACTCTATTTGTACCTACATTATAATAATAATTATTGGATACATTCCCGGTTCCGTATTTTATATCTGTTTTGGTAATTCGTGTTTTTTTTTAAATGTCTGAACCGATTAAAAAAATGAAATCGTCATTGGTGACACGAGACCAGGAAAAAAATGTTGGTAGAATTCATGGTGAAACACCCCGAACTCGTTAAGGGTAATTTAATTACCCTTCGTTAGGTCGTTAATCGTTAAGGGTGAGAATTTACGAATTCTAAGGCAATTGTTCTTTAATATCAATACCATCCATATTTAATATTTTAAAACTGTAGGTATATATATAATATTATAGAAGACGTTATAGTAGTAATATTGTGCACGTTTTTAAGTAGAAAATTACTTAGTTGCCGATACACATAGACACATTGGACAATCACGAAAAATAAAATTAGATTAACAATATTATCAAGCTAAAAATAAATGTAGAATGTCATTTGTGATAAAAATGTAGTATCATATTTTATGTGAACCGGTGTTCACCACGGCTACCCCCCATCATTTTGGGTCCGTATGAAATATCCGTATAAAATGCGGTATACGGACAAATATCGTCGAACAAAACTTTCGTACGGCATGTTGAAAATACCTATTACTAAAATCGTTAGAACGCAAAGATCCGTACAAAAAATATATTTATTTCCTGTGTTATTTAAATAGGGAACATTTCGTTCGAACGAGTACAAAATGCCGTTTTCTACGTCATAAGGATATTTGATAGTCGTACGCAAAACATTCATTTCTCAATAACAATATATACACATGAACGATTAATCGATGACAATATTAAATAATTGTATAATCAATTAATAAGTTATGAATGAATAATAAAATAAGGACCTGGTAATGTCACGTAATTTATTTTTGTGAAAAAAATATATATAATTGCCAAATCCTAAATTTTCTAAATCAAAATTTCTCTTCTCTGTTAATATTATACCTATTGTAATTACTGTATATCATGTAAATGTCAAATAAAATTTTACTATTACATAGAATATCGTAGTAAATGACAATGATTATGATTTCCATGAATATTTTGTACGTAAGGATTTTCTTCAATATAATATTTCCTGCCAAGTATACAATATACAACGAATACACAAGAACAAGTTATCTGTGTCGACATTGAAATTAAAAGTTATGTATAATACACAAAATTAAAAAACTTCGTAGTTTCATTAAAACCATTGATTATATAGTATACTATAAAATCAGTGATAAGACTAATTGAATATTTTTGCCTAAATATGTTTATTACACAACAATTATAACACAAATTTTAAAATTACTTTTAAAATATAGTTAAATTGTGAGATTTTCATTTTTCTTAAAATTGTATACACATTGCATATACAGAACCCCTTAAAAATGGACGTCTATCCTTATTGCCTATAAAAAACTCCTTACGTGGATGTCTTACATTTTCAAGATTTTGCCGTTCAAAATTTTGAAATTCAAGGTTTTGAAGGGCGTTCAGTTATACATTGTGTAATAGGTTAGGTATGAATAAATAAACGGTTTTTTAGATTCTCCCTTCTCCCATGTCGACGAAATCATCCAAAACAATCTGTAACCAACTTTTTAGGATTTGTAATCTTACCATTTCCAAGTTAGACCGAGTTTCTTCGCGGGAGGGGGGAGGCAATACTTCATGCAGACCCCATTTAACCCAAATTGTGTCAAACTAATTTTATTATATCTATTCCTTTTGATTTTTAACTACATATTTGTAACCAACGTTTTAGAATTTGTAAGCCAACCGTTTCCTAGGTTCCAAAACGGTTGATGTGATAAGAGATTATAAATTATAATTATTATATTAAAGAAAATATTATTGAAAAGTATGTTAAACAGCCTTTTATTTTCTTGTTAAAATTTGTAGTCATTATTACGTATATATATTTATACAATCATATTTCGAAATTTTGGAATACTCATACAATTATACTTACCATAGAAATGATGAGGTTACAAATTCTAAAAAGTTAATTACAAATAATTACAAATTAAAGTCCATTTAAATGCTTAAAAACAAGTCCCATCGTTTGTGCACAATTATTTCGGAAGTTATTCCAAAATCAAAGTGGGGTGTATTGAAACATTAGTTGCCCCCTCTCACTTTTTAAATTTTAATTAGGGACACCTAATTAAAATTAATTATCGAAAAATTCCACTTGTCAGTGAATATAACTATAAGTATGTAATTTGTCCATACTCTATATATATCGGAGGAAGAACATGTAGGTAGCACTCTTTATTCTTTATTTTATATACCTACTATAATTAAATTATCAAAATATTTTAATTAAATTAAAATCGCCTCATAAAAACTTCTTTATAAATACATGAAAACGATTTTTGTTATCTGCAATACTTAACTCACGTAAAGCAATCAAGTTAACTCCTACATCGGAACTTTGAACTTTTTTTCATCACATTTGTTTGTTGCTACGTTAGTCCTGGTTTGTGCTGTTTCCTCCATCGTTAGTGCTGCCCTCATTCCAAAGTTAAAACCCTAAGTTTACCTAACCTTTCGTCGTTGGCATTATTATGAAGTCCACTAAACGTCCCACCCGTCGGATAGTAGGATATGTCACGGTTTAAACGAAAAAAATAAATAGGTTTACCTACAGAGCGGCCAGCGGCTCGAACGATGATGTTATGGTGGCACGTTTAGCCGATACCTTTGTTGTTGGACGATACCTACACATTTATTAACATACAAATATTAAAACATGAATATTTTGAGCATACGCACGCCACCCAATTGAGCATGATGAAAATATTGTGGATGCCAGTTGTACATCGAATGTACACTGCCGTCGACAACGTCTTGTTATTTATAATGCCTATATACATTTTTTGATAATTTAATAAGTATTTAAAATTAAAAAATAAAGAGTGCAACTTACATTGATTACATCCCCCATCTGGTATATAAGGTATGAAAAAATTACATACTTATATTTAAATACTCTGACATGTGGAATTTTTCGATAATTAATTTTAACTATAGGTGTCTATTATTAAAAAAAAATATATATAGTAAAAAAAAACGCCTGAGAAATGAATGTATAGCCAACACAACATAAAGACGGATCATAATAGCCTGTACGGTGTACAGACTATAGAATGATTCCTTTTAAATTAAGTGTTCACCTCATTAATTCGCTCAATTTTTGTGTTTAAATCAGTTTTTAATACTTAATTTTAAGTAATTATGATTTTATAACTATATTTTATGCAAAAATAAAAAAATGTTACTATTTTTTATCTTTTTGATTTTTTTCATAAATAGAAACCTATTTGTTTTAATTTATATATTCAGACACAGAAAATATATATTTTTAAAATTTTAACCAATAGTTAATTAATTATTAGAATACATGTTATATATTATGTATTTTAAACGTTTGGATATGCACGAAAGACGATAGAAAAAAAAGAATAAATTTGAATTTTTCGTAAACAAATGTAATGTTATAATTACTTTAAATTGAATTAAATATAAATAGTAATATAAACATAAAAAGTAGTCCCGATAAAGATTTTGGAAGTTGGTCCATCGTCCCTTCAGTACAGTATTCGTACGAATGACAAGATAGTATAATGTAATTATTATTTTAAATTTGAAAGCAAAGATAAATCGTTACATTCTAAAGACGATTCTGAGCAAAGTTCGGTATAATAAAATTAAAAAAAAAAATAAATATTTAACCATTGCAACATTAATTTTTTATTTTATTATATCCCCTACATTTATAAAATATTTCATTTAAAAGTGTTAGTTTTTCACTACACTTATGAAAACTATTGGGAAAATCGAAAAATGACCTATTCAAAGTGTCAACTAGAACAAATTTTTAATCAAAATAGATTTTTACTTCAAAACTCCTGATCAGCTCCTTCTACTCCAAAAAATGTATACAGATTACAAAAAAAAAAAAAAAAAAAAAAATACATAATTTAAAACATTTAAAAACCAATACATTTCTTGCTACGCTCTGCAGAATTTAAAGTTGATGAGAAAATAGATATCTGGCCTACCAGTTATTTTTATAAAATACATATATCATACCCCTGACCAATGACGGCTGATTCCTGGTTTAATATTAGTCGTATATAAGTATTGTCGTATTGGAAATTGATTTAAATGAAATTGAATGACGATGAATTCTATAATACGATAATATAATTGTATATACGATATATTAGATGTTCCAGGTTTTACATTTTAATGCTAAAACTTTGGGAATAAAGTTCAATAAACATATGTTGTCTAGACTAATTATAATATAATTATATTATATTATAGAACAATAACTGTCAGAATATCATTATAGATATGAAACATAAAGAAATGGTATGCATTTGAATAGTAAAAAAATGTTTCTTTAGTAGTCATGCCCGACCATTAACAAGTCTGTGGAATTACCCTGAAAAGGAATTTAAAACCTATTTTGTGTTTAGTCAAAATCGAACTTTTATACATCTACTTCGATATTGAATTTATTATGTAAAATTGATTTTAGTATTTCACCGGCAACCAATTTATCGACCTGTTTAATCTATTACATTTTGATAGGTATTCCAGTGATTCCTTTGATTTCTAGTAACCCTATGGTAATAAGCCATGGTTATAATAGATCCATATTTACACAAAACCCTAGGATGCTAGGATTTTTTACATGATATATTTTTTTTATTATTTTATGTGGGTAATATATAATTTTTCACTTACAATTTAACATTTGTGCGTACATTTTAGTTTTAAAAATGTACATTGCACCGTAAAAAGTTTGAGAAAAATCGTAAATAAGAAATATAAAATACGTTGTATAAATATAATACATAAGTATGCCCATAATATAATTAACCAGGTATGATCACATAGATGACGATTTTTGATATGCTATTGGCGCATTATACAGGAACAATATTTTGCATTTATGAAATGTGACGTCACGCGCACTACATTCTGATCGGGACCATTTTAATTTCGTATTCTCATGATAATTAAATTATAATAATACGTACGAAAATTATTCTAAATGCGATTTTATTTAATAGCAAAGAGGAAACTACATGGAATAAAATGTTTTATAAACAATGACGTGTTCATGCGGTATAAAGTTGTAATATTAAATATTATATTATTGTATATTAATAAATTATATAATAATGTAAGTATTTTGTGTATTAATGTATAAAATTATGAATATTTTTTTTAACCCATTGGGTATTTTTATAATTTAAAATTAATATTAATATTATAAGTTTAATACAGTACCTATGCACGGTGTTGTATGGGTAACAAAATAAAAATTAATAATAACTCGTAGAATGCAGATATCTAATTAATAATAATATGGAGTGGCACACATGAGTATCATGCGTGTTAGAGCTGTGTGATCATACCTGGTTAATTCCATCATTGGTATACCTAATACAATATATAATTTAAGTAATGTAGACCGTTTTAAAGGTATTTTTTCATGTTTTTAGATTATAAATTGAATTTTTTAAGGGAATTTAATGTGTTTTTTAGGTCATAAATGAATTTTTAAGGTAATTTTTATAGGTTTTTTTAGGGAATCATCATCGGGGTCCTAATAATAATATATATATTAGTTATTATATATCTATGACGGACAATGATTTAATATTATCTATAGACTATATATAATCACTGTACTAATTATACATAGCACAAATATCAATGATAAAAATAGTATTTAAAAAAAGGAAATGAAGGGCAAGATTCTCTCAGTAGCCTGTGTACTTCACTTTAACACAGTTAAGGAGTCTCCGAAAACTGTATTGCCTCCATTTTCATAAATCAAGCCCTACCAACAAGCCTATTATTTTTTTCTAGATCAAAAAAATCTCGCGACCTATAAATAATCTTTGAGTCAATACATATTATCGTGCAGGTTGTTTATTGCATCAAATTTACGGTTAGGTACAAACTAAAAAGGTCATATGTAACGAATACATTTTTTACTCACGTCTTTTATTGCTGCCAGAACAACAAGCATGTTTGCAGGCGAATCTACGTTTTCTGTCATCTTTCAGAATTTATTATTGGCAAATTAATACAGGACTGATGCATGACGGTATTGTTATTTATTATACTGATGAAACTTCCATATTATAACTGCTCCAGTGTACACTGTACACACAGACAGCGTTATTATCTTATATATATATATATATATATATATATATAGACATGTCATGTCAAACGGAGGTCAAATTAGCGTATGCGATATCGAATCGATCATGTGTCACTGAACTGCAGTTTTTATTATTTAATTTCTCGAATTGATATAATACGTACCATATTTACTCGTGTTTTTATCGTGCTCGGTATTATTATACGGTTTCCAACATTAATTTGTAATTTTAAAATAATTTACCTTATTACATTTGTTTCATCTATTATATCGGACTCGCTTACAGTTCTCTCCGCGGAAAGAATAAATACACATAAAAATAAATATTTATAAATTGAGTTTTCGTGGATGTGTATATAAATAAAATAAAGATGATTCATTGTAGATTTCATATGCTAATTTCCAAAATACTCATTAACAGTACTGTTCTTTCGTTTTTTCAATCCACACGTTTTCCCATAAAATATAAATCGAGAAATTTGAAGGGCTAATAAACGTAGTAGGCATACCATAGGTATACATACTAACCCAACATTATTACTATTTATTACGATTACTCGTTATAAAGCCCATCTATATATTTTTATACTGGCGGAAATATAATATATTCTTTTTTTCGCTTCAACTATATTATAAGTGTAGTGGAGGTATACGGCGTATGCCCATAACGCCGAAATTTTAAAATGCGTATAGGAAAGAAAATAAACTATTGTTGTTCTGGAAACAACTTTTTGCATAGAAGAAGTCGAGTAGGAATTTTTGAATAAAGAGCTTTTTTTGATAGAAAATTCGTTCTGGGTACTTTCCACAGATAATTTTTTGATTTTCCCAGTAGTAGTAGTTTTCTTAAGGGGACGTTACGCCATCCGTTATTCAACACGTAAAACATGTTTTATGGGGGATATAACCGTATTCAAATAATAGTATTTATGTTGGAATCATGATTTATTTTGCAATACATAAAGGAGAATTTTATCTGTGTCATAATGTTTTTATTTTTATAATCTTACTCAACAACTCTTAATAAATAAATGAATAAACGTCCCCTCCAAAAGAGGCGAACGTTAATAAACGAATAAGTCTAATTTTGTTTATGCTATCGAAAAAATAAAAACGCTTTGAAACAGATAAAACTCTTCTTTAAGTATTGCAAAATTTCATGATTCTAAAACTAATAGATTTTGAATATGCATATCCCGCGTAAGACAAGTTTTTTTAAAAACTAAATATTGCGATTATATAAAAAAAAAAAAATGGCACTAATACAAGTCTACATTACTTTTAAAATATATTATTAAACTTCTTATGTGGTGAACTACAACACAGGTGCAGTGAGGAAATATTTTAGCGGGTTGTGCGTATCAAAAATCTGTGATGATACCCATGACAAAATAGATAGGTATGTCAGCAATAATACGAATTTTAGTCCGATGTGCGCATCCCCACTTTTCCCCATGTATTAGGTTCTCCGCTCTTCATTCAATTATTCTGTGGTGATAGCTTGGAAATCTATGCTTGATATGTGTAACCAATAAGAGGCGGAGAACTTAATACATGATAAAAAGTGGGGATACTTCACAGAGATGTGCGTATCACAATGTTGCTGACATACCTATCTATTTTGTTATGATGATACCTATCTATTTTGTCATGGCCTGTTGAACGTATATGATAATATTGATAAACAATATTTTAGTTTTGATATAGCCCATATAGGGATAAAGTACAATATGCCTACTATCGGATCGCAGAAAAATAAAGATATTATTATATTATATGGTCATATGGGAAACCCATCATATTCATGATATATTATTAGTACAAGCGTGAGCAAGAAACGGCGTGTAGAAGTATATTGTTATAGTAGTCCAGGGGTGGCCACTAATCTTAACTTTGGGAGCCGCAAATTTATAAAGCTAATTTGAGGCGAGCCACTTTGTAAAGCGATGTTTATGAAATGAAGACACAATGAAAAATGAACTCGAATGAAGGAACGTTTATTTTTTACATAACATAAAACAACATTATTATTATTGACATTATTATTGATTTATTTATGAGAAGTGCTTTTTCGAGTGTTCATTTTTTCTGTAAGCTTTTTGAAATCTGGCTGATAATTTGTAAGCGCAGTTCGCACAATTTCACTTAAATGTTCATCAGTTAGTTCAGATCGATATTTAGATTTAATGAATTTAAGCGTTGAGTACAATGATTCACACACATAAGTAGTGCCAAAGATTGAAATAAGTCTCATAGCACACTTTTTT